>JASDQU010010870.1:45243-61777 GCA_032191745.1 Picea mariana | reverse complement strand
AAAAACATGAGGGGGTAGGATTGCTTCTCTCCTGTAGACGAGAAAGAAAGGAGAATTACCAACAGAGGTTTTTGGTGTCACTCTATCAGCCCAGAGTGCATTAAATAACGAGTTGTGCCAGTTCTTGTGATTTTTAGAAACTGTCCTCTTGATAATCTTGATAAAAAATTTGTTTGTTGATTTTGCTAGGCCATTTCCTTGAGGGTAATAGCTGGCAGAATATTTCAATTTAATCCCTTTTTCTAAAGCGAATACATTCATATCTAGGGATGAGAAATAAGATGTGTTATCAAAGACTAAACATTCTGGAATGTTGAATCTAGTAATGATATTTGAATTAAGGAAATATACTACCTGATTTGTGTTTACCACTTTCAAAGGTGCAGCTTTGGACCATCTGGTAAAATAATATGTTGTTGTAATGATATATTTGTGTTGTTGTGAAGAGGAAGAGTTAATTGGTCCAATGATGTCAAGACCCCACTGGTGAAAAGGTGAATCCACATAAACAGGTTGCAAAGGAAATGATGCCTTTTTCACTCATCCAACACCCTTTTGGAAGATTATACATTTACGTCATAGAGTGTGGGCATCTTTAAACATCATGGAGTACCCATCTCTTAACACTTTATGAGCAGTGGTGTCTCCACCGAAGTGTCCACCAGCTTCACCTGTATGAAGTTCAGATAGTACTTTCTCTGCTTCATATTTTTCCAAACAACGCATAAGAACACCATTGAAATTATTTCAAAACAAAACATCATTTATTAGCTGGAAAGATGCAGATTTTAACCTGAGTTCTCTTTTGTTTTTAGGATCAAGATGGAGAGGAGCATATCCATGTATTAAATAAAACTTAATATCATCATACCAAGAATTAGCAACAAATTGTGTACATCTGATTTGTTTTTCGTTGTGTTGATGTATAGTTGGGATGTTAATTTGACTTTCATGTTCTTTAATTGAATCAACGACTAGTTTACACAGGCCTTGACCTATAACAATTTGTGCAGGGGTTATTTCGAGGCCATATTCTTGTAACGATGTCATCCAGTTTGCCCATTTTTCACCCAATTCCTTTTGTACTAACAAGTTTCTCACAGCGAGGTAAGGAACAATGACTTTAGTTTTGGATTTCAGCAGATATGACTGGAAGTGTTTCACTACTTTAAAAACAACATATGCCTATTGATCTACAGCTGGGTAATTTAGCTATGCTCCTTTGAAGGTTGAGATCATGAAGGCAATGGGTATTTCATTGCTTTCAACATTCTTTTGTGTCAACACAACAACATAAGATCGATCAGAGGCGAAAGTGTAAAGAGTGAAATCTTGGGAAAAATCGGGGCTCATCAAGGAAGGAGCTTCTACTATTGCTTTTCTAATAGAATCAAAAGATTGACTTTCTTGGGGTCCCCAACGATACTCAACATCCTTTTTAATTAAATTTTGTAAAGGCTTTACCATTTCTGAGAAACTTGGGACAAACCTTTTGACGAAGTTAATTTTGCCTAAAGAGGATTGCATGGATTTTTTGGAAGAGGGAGGGGAGAGTTTAGCAATAGCTTGGGTTCTTTCCGAGTCAATAACCATTCCATCTTTAGACACTATGAACCCAAGTAGTTTTCCTTTATCCACCACAATGACTGATTTCTTCGGGTTGAGGGATGTGCCATACTTGCGGCATCGTTCTAGGACAGCCCTAAGGTGAGACAAGTGATCTTTCTTGTTTTTAGAAAAAATGGTAACATCATCAAGATAGACCACTACTGATTGATTTACAAGACCACAAAAGGCAATGTCCATTGCTCTCTAGAAAGTGGCCCCAGCATTTATAAGCCCAAAAGGCATCTTCCTGTAGGCATAAGTTCCCCATGGGGTACGAAAAGTGGTCTGCAGCTGATCTGGGGAGACATAAGGACCTGGTTATACCCTGAAAAACCATCCAACAAAGATAGTCTTTCTGAACTAGATACCTGCTGAAGGATCTGTTCCATTGGAGGAACGAGATAGTTATCTTTATCAGATGCTCGATTCAAGTTACAAAAATCGACACAGAGTCGAATTTCACCACTTTTCTTCCTAACAGGGACTGGATTAGATACCCATTATGTGTGTCTCACCGGGAAAATTATCTTTACATTTAGTAGTTTATGTAGTTCTTTCTTGACAGTGGGTTCTAATTTGGGGTGCATCTTTCTTAATTTTTGCTGAAAAGGCTAAGTTGTGGTTTCATGGGAATGACATGTTGTATTATATTAGGGTCAAATGTTTTCAAATCATCATACAGCCAGGCAAAAATGTCTTTAAACTCTTTAAACAGTTTTATGAAGGCATATCGTTCTTGCTCAGAACATCCTGTTCCCAAATTAATATTTTGAGGATTTTCCTTAGTCCCTAAATTTATCGTCTCATAATTCAAAGAAAAACTATTCGTTTTACAATTAACTGACCCTCTAAACTTATCATGCAAGTCATAAAACATCTCTAGTCTTACAACGGATCTGAGAATAGAGTTTACCATATCGGACGTCATTTCAAAAGATCTAGGATCTGATATTACCATGAAGTTGTGGAGGTTTTCATCGTGAGTGCCTTCATCGATGACAACACGTTGGAAGGTGTCCTCCATATGCAAGAAGTTGATGATCTGTTGGTCATCGTCGAACACTCTCCAATTGGTGATGTTGTCTGGGATCGACGGCCTGAACAACAATTCAATCGAAAATGCATTAGGAGAAAGACCTTCTGCAGGCAATAATTTAGAAGCGACATTAGCCAATAGATCACCCTCGGAATTGCTTAGTCTAAGAATGGAATTTATGTTAAATGCTGAAATTTTTTGCATTAAACTCCATACCTCATTTTGGTAACTTTTCAGATGTGGTGATAAGCAATGTATGGAATTCCTTACTTGCCTAACCATGATCTATGAATCACCGAATACCATTAAATTATGTACGTCCATATCCGGAGCTTTCCTAATCCCTTGTAAAAGTGCTTCATATTCGGCGGTGTTATTAGTGCACTTGAAATCTAATCGACATGCAATGAAAGTTTTATTACCTACGGGATCCATGAGTACACATCCTGCACCGGATCCTTCTTTGGATTTGGACCGTCAAAGTACAACGACCAGATTTGAGCTTCATTGACAATGTTTGACACACTTGGTGAAGCTAATGACTGAGTACAAGTCATAAGTTCTGATTGTTGCCCAGGATCAGTGAAATGGGAAATATCGGTCATGAAGTTACCAAAGAAGGTGTTCATTCCCTACATTTCAAATGAATTAGTAGATGCAGTAAACAATTCATTTGCATCATTTATATCCGTCACGGTGTGCTTGAGATAACGTTCACGATTAATCCTAATTTTGTTAGTCTGTCCATTTTCTAGCAGCCACAAATGAGACCAATCAGTGGCAAAGTAACCATGCAGTTGTTCGGACCAATCCCTGCTTAAAAACAAACCATAGACTTTAGGGATGTCAACAACAATGATGTCAATAATTTGGTGAACCTTAGGATTAGAACATAACCTAACCAGAACATTCTTAAGTTCGTCGATTACCTTAACGTTCGTCCGATCAAGCTGAATGATTTTGAGATTAGAAGGTTGAACCTGTGCGTTGATTTTTTGACAAACAGACAAAGGCATCACATTTGATGATGCGCCAGAATCTACCATGCATTATGTACATTTCTATTAAAAATTTTGGAAGTTAACAAAAAAGAAGGGACATTTTTACGAGCGTTAACAACAGAATTCTGTTGATTTTTTGTCGTTGTCCCTAAAACAGTTTTATCTACATTTGATACAGTTTTTTCAGCTAAATCCCTTTTATCTGAAGGTTGAGATGTCGTTTTAGTTGGGATCTTTTTGGTTGTTTTAGCACCAATTTCTGTAGTTTTCTTGTTGCTAGGATTGTTGTTCTTACTATTTTTTGCTATACTTTGAAGCATTTTCCGCAAAATAAGGGGAAATTTCAACAACTCGAAAACATAAATATTAGCCCTCAGTTTTTTTAGGTCTTCAATTAAGTTGTATTCTAAAACAAGGGCTGCTAAACTTTGTTTAATTTCAGCTTGCTTCGACTGACTAGGGAGCACATTATTATTTGCTTCAGAAGAAAGTGTGTTATGTGTTTTGCTCCTTGTGTTGTAAGGGTGGACAGTTTCAAAGTTCACTTGGAAAATACTATCAGAAAAGTGACCGAAGATATTAGGGGACGATTCTTCTTCTTCTGGTATTTCTTCCTCGGCTATGTCTTCAGAACTTTTAGGAGGGGTAGAAGCAGGATTATCATTTGCTTCTAGAATAGTTTGCAAAGCGTACTGCAAGCTTTCGAAATTGAGACCTTCAGTGGTTGGATTTGGCCGATAGGGAGGAAAAGGTTTTCTGAAAGGAGGTTTAAAACTTCCTTTGCTTAAGGATGCCTCCTCAACTGATCTCTTCAAGTCCATGAATTGATTTGATAATTTTTGGAAAGATTTATGCCAGCTTTCTAAGTCTAAAGTTTCAAGTTGACTTTTGGCTTGGGGAGGCCTTGTAAGGATTTCTATTTTCTTTTTAGAGGATGAAGTTGTTTCAGCTTCACTGTTGAGATTATCTTTTAAGATTAATATATCCTTTTTGATTTGGCTTACCTCCTCAAAGGCCTCCAGCAGTGTGTTCTTCTTAGACCTTTTGACCCAAATTGTTATGTTGTTGTGTAGAGCTTTGGTGTAATATGCCACAATTAGACTTTCAGTGGGCATCGAATCTGTGGGAATTCAATTCTTCAACATAAGAAATTTCTGGTTAAAATATTTTACTTTCTCCTTAGGGTTCATTTTTAGGCTAGAGAGCTCCATAACCAAGACTTCAGGAGATTTATCGTCTCCAAACTTCTCTAAGAAATAGGTTTCAAACTTGTCCCAGGAGACACTGGTTTGGGGCTGTTGGGCGAAATAACACGTGGATGCGTTGCCCTCGAATGTATAAGGAAAGAGTTTGCATACTACGTCTTCATGCTCTACACTTTGGAGTCTAATGGCTAGCATAAATTTCTTTATGCAATCTTCAGCAGATTGTTTAGAATCTAGATCGAATTTAGGCAACCATTTCTCCGGATGTTTTGGTAATGGGTGTTGAGGTCAAGGTACAACCATGACATCTTGATTGAACCATGGTCTGGCGGGATTGTTTTGGTTTTCCATGGGTGTTGGTGGTGTCGAAGGCTAAGATGGTCCATACGAGGAATGGCCTTCGTCAGATGACTCTCCTGAAGAGGATGGAGATGACCCAGGTGGGGAAGGTGGGATACCAGATCCTCCAACTCCGAGAGTAGGTTCTTTGGAAGGATCTGTAGTATTATCTCCTAAAGGATTTAAAAGAAGACCAGTGCCTTCAAGTTGTTTTCTAATATCAAAGAAATCTAAGGGTTGATTAAGTGGCCTACTAGGTTGTATGATACGGGCCAAGGAACTGTGTGTCCTTATAAGTGACGGACAAAAAATTTCTTATACGTCAACCCCTTGAGGAGCTGGTGTCACTGTTTCAACGAGAAAATCAGGATTATCGTTTGAGGTATTTTTTGTTTCAAGCGTAACATTGTTGTTTGAGAGACTATGTGTTACAATAGGGGAGCGAGTGTGTGGGGGAGGAGTATTGCGACTTCCACGTGCCATCAATTGAATTCAGGACCTCCTTCTAGCGCCATTTGTTGACGGGAAAAATTGACAAGCCGTCAACTGGAAGAACAGGTCTGGTCCAAGGTTGTCTAAATAACCCAAGTCATTTGGTGTAACTTGTTCTGACGGGTTTAATGGCTCCATTAGCCAATCTAAAGTCCTAAAATAAAGAAATGCAATAAACTAACTAATGTTTAAACTATAATGTATATACACCCTTAATATAACTATTTATAAATGTATTTAGACAGGGAAAGAAAACATAAAAATATTGCTTATAAACTGAATTTACAGGTGGCAAGTTTTAATGAAAGCTTACAAAATCAATGTAAAGAAAATTGTTTTCAAGAAGCAAATAAAGAAAGCACATTTTTATATTTTCTGTTTTCTAATTATAAATCTTGTGAAACTTGAATTAACTAAAATGTGAAACGAAGATGCACAGATGGTCAAAGCCAATTTGAGATTCTCTTGTGTCAGTAATACGTAAAATGACAGAAATTAGAAACAAGTGAAGCTAACCTATTATTAATTCGTTAAATGTGTCTGTGCTTCTGTACGAACAAAGAGCATCCAGTTGTCCCGACTGTGAAAGAAATATGTAGTAGGCTTATACTAAAATTTTTCTGAATAAATTCAAAGAATGTATTGGCTGCCGAGATTTAATAACAGAATATAGAACACATATTAATTCTGTGATCTTATAATTGCAAATGATTACAGTCCGAGAAATCTTTATGTAACGCATTCATTTCATTCATCAACTAAACATCAAAAAACAAATCTTGATATTAGAATTGTTACGGTGATCACAGTCACAACATCTGGAACAACAAATCATGAATGACATCTATAACATGAATATCATGGAACATAACATGTCATTGAGGCTAAAGCATACACAACATATTTATATCCCAAGATTAATGAAAACAAAACATCAATGAAACAACATTCACAATGGACTAAAGCCAAAATGTTGCACTTTGTTCCATTAAGTCTTAAAAATCATTCGTCCATAATTGGTCCCAGGCCAAGATGCCTTTCATTTACAAAATGCAGAGTATTTAAAGTGTTTTGAGATCTCATATTCCTATCTCCTAAGATAGGATCAGATCTCATGAGATCAAAATATTACAAAAATGGAGGGCCTACAACCACTCATAACTGAATTGTTTATTTTCAAAAATTAATAAAAGTTTTTTCTTATTTACAAAATAAACAGGAAAGAGATAATAATCATCTAAATCGAACATATTCCACCTCAAAAAATCAACATCAAGATCTACCATGTCCTGAAAATGAAACAGGAACAAGTTAGATAATTTATTAACAACTAATTACCATTTTTTATTAAAAAATGACTTGGCTACAGAATCGAAAGATTCTGTAGCCAGACTTATCTTGGCAAAATAAATCTAATTTTAAACTGATTTGATTCAAAAAGATAACATGAATGTAATAAGAGGGAAAAAAAAATTTACCATTTCAACCAATGACTAAACATAGATTAGAATAGCTCGGAATTGATTATGGCTTTAGCACTGCCTGCATTTTTTATCACAATGTTACATGTCTTCTTAAGACATTTAGCTTGTCTCTCCTCGTTTGCTCCGAGGTCGCAATTTTCTTTGCTCAGTAATTCATTGTGAGTTGTGAGTGTTTTAATCTGTGCTTGTAGGATGGGAACATCAATACAGTATCATTCAATCCAATGTAGGCAGACCTCACATTGTACAGGAGGAGCGATATGTTGGCGAAGTGTACAGTGAAGTCTAGTTGTATCAACAGTCCCTGTTATGTGTCCTTGAGCAATCTTAATACTAGTGAACCCATCATTGCCCTTGAGACACGGTGGAATGTTATTAACAAAGTCATATAGTTGAGCAGGGTTAGATCTTTGATGATCTGGATCTTCTTCTGCCAAGAAATCTTGAATTTCGAGATCTGAGACCTCATTGAGCTCGATCGAGTCGATCGAGCTCAAATAATGTTTAGCTCGATTTCTTAACCTTCTCAAAATTAGTCGACCAACTCTTTTATTTCAAAACCCTAACACTGTGTGTGTTTGTTTTGACTGTTTGCGAGATTCGTCGACATGGGGTTTCACAGTGTGTTATGGCCGATATCCAATTTAGGCACAGGAGGTTCATTCAATTCGAAACTAACAGCTTGTTGCTCATGTGGGGACTGACTGGGCATTACCTTGTTCAAAGGGTTTGTATAAGGCTCATTATTTGGAATGTTGAATTGTTTTTTCACCAATGGTTCACCCGAAATAGGACTTTCTACAGGAATGGTAGAAACAAAACCATTTCTCACTAAAAATCCATCCCAACAATCGCCTATGGTTATCAAGTGGTGAGTTAACGGAATTTTGATCAAGTCATGGTGGAAAAGACTAGAGTCGAGGCTTTGTTTTTTATATCTTTTAGACATCTTCTACAAGCTTCTCAACAAATACAAAGGCACATTTAAATGAAAACCTATGAAGTGCATAAGCAACCGTATATGATAGAGAAAAACTAGACCATAAAGACCCTCACAGGTCACAAACTATTTAAGGATCAATAGCAAACCATGCCACCTACGCTTAATCAAAGAAATAGGGATACCTTTCTCGCAACAATCAATTTTCCTGGAGGTCATGAAGAGGCTCCATGGCACTTCTTCGACTTTTGAGTTCTTGAACCACTTCTACCCAGTGGATGGAGGCCCTATAGCTTTACTGACAAACTCTTCAGTTACCTCCAACTGAATATCTCCAATTTTCGCCCTATACCCATCAAACGTCAATGAAAATTCCTTAACCACACGGAAGTTATACCCTTCGAACCTTTTGATGAAGGCATCCCAGCCCTGACCCTTTAAATCTTCGACTGCATCATCATGATATAACAATGCTTGAGATCCATTCAGCTCTATTCGGACAACAAGGGCCATTAGAAATATGACTGTACTGTATCAAGGGTGACTCAAATAGCTCTGGGTTTAGATGGCAGGAGTATAAGAAACAAATCTGAGCGAATAAAATGGAAACAAACCAAGCAAAAACCCTGCGCAATCATAGTATGAACATTTAGGGTTCGGTTATTGAGGCTTGAGCACTCCTGGTAATGAGAACCTTGCGTATAGAGCATGACAAAAACCCTCAACCCAAAATGAAAAGCTTATTAATTTACTCTACTAGCGAAAGGATTGAGTACATGGTACGATATTTGCGCAATAATTCTTATGACTAGCATGACCATACTTGATTTACAAAGGGTTTAAATATACAAAAATGTTCATAATTCAAATGCAAACCAACTAAGTATATAGAAATCATATCAACATTCAAAACATTCAAAAGGTAAGTCATTCAAGTGTTAGATATAGAATGGATACAAGCCCAATGACCCTTTAAAAAAAATGCTTTGAACAGGAATATAATACGAAACTAAGTTTTCATGTTTGATTCATGCTTTCAGTCATGAATCAAACATGAAACCAAACGAAAACGCAAATTTTAAAGAATTAATGAACATATTTTATAATCCAATAATCATCTCCAAATGATAATATTTACAAGATGAGGTGAAGGCAACTACAGAAAGTGTCATTTGTCGTTCAAATAACGAAATTGGGTAGGGCTACCAACAAAGCCCAATCGTGTTGGTGCAAAAGAAAGACGAGACCTGGCAACTCTTCATTGATTACTGGGCCCTGAATAAAATTACAGTCTGAAATGGGTACCCGATTCTCTGAATCGATGACCTCCTTGATCAACTCACGAGGGAAAAATACTTCAGTAATATTGATTTGAAGTCTGGCTACCACCAGGTCCCAACAGAACAAACAAATGTATGGAAGACCACCTTAAAGTCAAAAGAAGGTCTTTTTGAATGGTTGGTCATGCCCTTTGGTTTGACAAATGCTCCAACAAATTTTATGAGGATGATGGATGATATCCTACGACCTTTCACCAATACTTTTGTAGTGGTGTATCTGGATGAAATCCTCATCTACAACAAGACTTGGGTGAAACACTTGCAACATATTCAACGGGTTCTATAGACCTTGCAATAGCACAAACTATATGCAAACTTGGAAAAATGCTCCTTTGGCATGGACAGGGTCCATTACTTAGGCTATATCGTTGATCGACATGGTGTGCATGTGGATCCAGCTCAAGATCCAGGTCATCCATGACTGGCTAGCCCCAACCACACTCATTGAACTTCGGAGCTTCTTGGGCCTCACCAATTTCTATCGCAGGTTCATGTTGGGATTCTCTCATATCGCATGGGCCCTCAACCAAGTAACTAGGGGTGGCGGTAAGGAAAAATTTGTGTGGGGTATGTCCCAACAACAAGCCTTCGGTGACTTGAAGAATCATTTGTGCTCATCCCCAGTACTTTCATTACCGGGCTAGCAACATCCATTTGAGATCGAGACAGATGCTTCAGACTATGTTGTGGGTGGTGTTCTCACTCAACACGACCACCTCGCGACATATCATAGTGAGACACTATCAGATGTTGCCCGTAAGTACCCTACTTATGAAAAACAAATGTACTCCATTGTGCAAGATTCCTGCCAGTGGAGACGTTACATTCTTGGGAAGGATACAGTCATCCACACTGATCATAAGCCACTACAATTTATGCAGACCCAAGGTAAATTGTAGAATGATCGCCATCAGAAGTGGTCCACATACTTACAACAGTTCCACCTCAACATCAAGTATAAAACATGAAGTACCAACCGAGTTGTTGATTGCCTCAACCGACCTCCAGTCGCGGAACTTGCCACGGTGCTAGACTCTTGCAGCCATGAGACCTCCAGATGGACCCACCTCTATGAGACAGACCCTGACTTCTCCACCACCTACCAAATGTTGTGCACGAACTCAATGGTTGCTAATTTCCATCTTCAAGATGGGTTGTTGTGATGTCTGGGCCATCTTTGCATTCCATCAAGCAAGAGTGAGAAGCTGATTTTTGAAGCTAACTACAGCTGGGTGGCAGAAGACTTTGGAATCGAAAAGACTATGGTGGTGTTGCAGAAACATTTCTACTGGCCGAAACTTCGACAGGATGTCGGCAAGTATATCAGGTCCTGCACCGCCTGTGCTATTGCCAAACCAACCACTAAGAAACATGGCATGTACACCCCTCTTCCTACTCCTGACAAGCCATGGGAATCCATCTTAATGGACTACATGTTGGACATATCGTCCACCAAGAGGTGCAATGACTGTGTTTTTGTGGTTGTTGATCACTTTTCCAAGATGGCGATTCTAGCCGCCTGCAAGAAGAACATCACAGCAAAAGCCACCACCAAGCTATTCTTTGAACGAGTATGGGTACATTTTGGGATCCCACAAACCATTATCTCAGACCATGACAGTCGGTTCCTCATCATATTCTGGTCGAACCTCTGGTCACTGTTGGATACCAAGCTCACCATATCCACTGTCTTCCACCCCCAGACAGATGGCCAAACTGAGGTCGTCAATCGAATGATTATACATATCCTGTGCATGTACAATTCAGAACACCCCTGCACATGGGATGAGAGTCTTTCCTATGTCCAACATAGCTACAATCGATCCCTGCATAGCTCAATTGGCCACAACCCCTTTTAGGTGGGGTTGGGATTGGGATTCCAACCATTGGGCCCCATGGATGTTGCACTACCCCTAGTGACCACCTCGACCGAATCGTCCCCTGCTCCACCAGAAACTAACAAAGCCACCCAACTCATTGAGTGGATCCATCACATCCACCAACAAGTTCAAGATATTCTACAAAATTCTAATGACAAGTATAAGCAGCACCATGATCAACATCGGGTGCCACATAAGTTTCAAGTGGGAGACAAAGTTTGGTTGCACTTGCAGAAATAACGCCTTACAAGGCCCCATCGGAAGCTTTGCCCACTTCGTTATGGGTCGTACACCATCACCAAGGTTATGGGTGACAATGAATTTGAGCTCAACATTCCCCCTTTCCTTGGCATGCACCTAGTATTCAACGTGGCTCTCCTTCGACCATATTTCCTACCATTATTGGACACCTTAGAGATAGCAGAGTAGTTGACACAAAAAGAGCTCAACCCTGACTGCATGAAATAGGAATCCAGTGATCATATTGTGGACACACAGATCAAGGGCACTCGACAACAAAGGATCCATCTTTATCGAGTTGTCAAAGCAGGGCAGCTCCTGCACCAAGGCAACTGGCTCACCCGGGGCCAAATTCAGCAGAAATTTCCTCATCTAATGGGGGAAAACGCAATGGAGACCATTGCTTCCTAAGGAGGGAGGATTGATCCAAGTGGATATCAGTGGCCACCCACCTTTTCCAACTTGTTCAAAACAGTTTTCTGGCAATTTTGGAAATTTACTATTTTTAGCAGTTTTAACTTCTGGGGCCATTTTGAGGGCCTAAATTAAGGTTTTTCGGGATCAACATTCTCAATTATAGCCGAAGGCATGATTGAGCCACCAAAATGAATCTCCTCGATGATTCCTTTCCAATGGGCTATCGTGCGCCTAAAACGGAGATCGTATGTAAAAGTTAGGACCCCGAGAAGTTGATGTACTGACTTACCCAAACGGAGCCCACATGACTTTTGGTGCTTCATCTCCTAGAGTTAGGTTTTTGTATGTCTAGGGTTTTTGACATTCCTATTTATTGTAAAAATGCCTTCAAAGCCTCATTGTAATCATCTTCTTGTGAATGATCACAACTGTCACATCTCTTCTCAGAGATAAGCCGCCACCATTCCAACAAGCTTGTTTTCCGCTGCATTTTATAGTTTTAGCTTATTTTGTTATTGAATAGAAAACCAATTTTACTGTATCTTTGTTATTCTGTGTTAGGCATATTTTAATAATCTGTATTCATTTCGTTCTGCTCATAAAATCCGGATCAAAGTAGAAGATCATGTAATAGCCATACAAGCCCCAATGTCCATGGCAACTCCAAACTTCATGCACTTTCTTTGTATTTGCATTTTATAACCGAAAAGAAAATACCAAGAAATAGGCCTCACCTTCTAGCTAGGTTTTTCCCATATTAGGTTTTCTCAATATACATCTTGTGTTCATTGTGTGGATGGTGTGTTATTTTCTTAGATTCTTTCATTTTAGTATCAATGATTTAAGTATTTTGTTAGCTAACCTAGTAATATTAAATATGAAATCTAAAGTAAAACACTACATAGTAAGAGACTGCATAATATTGTAAGATCTATTATAAGGAACTGTTCCAATGGAATATCCATGACAATTTACAGATCATATTGGCACCAGAGCAACTTTCTTTGGGGGTTTTGTGGGAAGTTTCAAGAACCAAGAATTGGTATAGGAAGGGAGTCTTAAAACCCTAGCCATGGTGGATGAGTACAGTAACAATCCACGGGATGAGTAGGAGGAGATATTTTTCAAATCTAGAAAAAAAAAGTCACTGAGATCTCTTGCAACATGACCATTCTCGTGGTGGCTCTAGAAAACAATTTTGGAAATTTTGGGGAGTTCGGTAGCTCTGATTTAGATTTTGGATCGAATGGGAAATCTAGATATAACGAAGACCTAGAAAAGGATTAAAAAAAAAAGGAGTCAAAGAAAGAGAGACCAAGTTCCAATGCCATCACTTCTTCCCAATCTTTGTTTAAAGTGGAAGAAAAAGTGGACCTCAAAATCTACCAAGGTGATGATCCAGATTGGATCATTATATTATTTTTCATCTATCTCAGTACTTTTTGGGTGGAAAAATTAGAGGAATCAGCTTGTAGGTCCATTTCGGCCATTGGTCCAGATTTGGAAATTTGGGTCCAAAAAACCATCTGAAATCTTCTAGATCCATTTTGAGGCATCAAACTCCACTTTTTTGGGTTCAAACCTTATTATGTGGGAATATTATATATTCTACACACTGACACATTTCCAACGGTGCAAATCGTTTGTCAATCAGAGTTCCTATGAGAAAGTTATGCCTCATGCAAGTTGACCTACCCTATTGATCACCATGGTGTGAGTGGACGCCACATCAACCTCCATTACTTAGACATGTGGGGCTAGCCACGTAGTGTATTGTCTAAGAATATTCTAGAATTTCCAAAAACTTATCACAATTGAAGGTTGAGGAAGTCAAAACCCTACTCCTAGATGGCTATCGAACTATGTTAAATATCGGGCCACTAGGAGGAGAAGGGGTTCCATTATTTTGCATTGTATCTTGTTCCATAGCTGAGAAAAACATCTAAGAATGGTATTTTATGAGCATAACAGAGGAGGAGAGATTATGTACTATCCATATAGGCCACAAGTCAAAGGAAACTCCACATAGAGTGCCTCTTTCTTTGTACGTGCATCATTTTCTATACCAGAGAAAAGAGAGAGCATAGTAGCCTCACCGTGTAGCTGGCTTATCTCCCGTATTGGGTTTCCCAGGTCATATATTTTGTTTATTTGTGGATGGTGTGATTGTATTTTATTGTTATCTACTTTCTCCATTTTATCTATTTCATGCATACGCATAAAATCAATAACTAAACATTTTGGAGATCTAAAGGAAAAATAACATTAATAGTAAATATTTCAGCATTTTATTAGATATGTTGTGACAAAATCATTGAGTGGAATATCCATGGAAGTTTATAGATAATATTGGTATCAGAGCCAAGTTGTTATTTTGGGTATTTGTGAGAAGTTGCAGGATCTAGGAATCGGCTTAAAGAGAAGTCGTAGAATCCCTAGCCATGGCGGACGAGTCTATTCATAATAACCCTTGAGATCCAACAGAAGAAAAATTTGAGCAATTGGAAGTGCAAGTCATCAACATCGGTTGCAATATGAACCTCCTCATAGCGACTTTAGCAAGCAAGCTCAGACCGTTTAGAGATGATGGAGGATATAACTCAAAGAATAGATCAGAGGGGAAATTGGAAGATCAGGAAGACTCGGGAAAGGAGTCGCGGAAATAATCTAAGAAAGAGTGGTCGAGTTTGAGTGCCATGAACCCTTCATAGTCCCTATTCAAGATGGAATAAAAGGTGGAGATAAAGCCAAAACAAGGTGAGATCGATGCATTAAAACCGAATCATTGGTTGCAACAACTAGAAGTTTATTTTAGTGTTCACCATATAAATGAAGAGAAGAAGATTCCATTTGCTAGATTGAAGTTAGAGGGCCATTCTTTAACCTAGTGGGAAATCCACACAAAAACACTTAGGTTGGAGGGTGTTCCACTAGTAACTAGGTGGGAGGACTTAAAAACCCTCATCAAGTCCCAATTCTACCATATCGGGTATGTAGAGGTACAATGGATTCAATTCCACTACTTCAGGCAGAGGCAGGGGAAGAGTGTACAAGACTATACAATTGAGTTCAAAAATATGGCCATCATGTTGGGTATCTCTCCCAAGAACCCAAATGTATTCCTCAAGTATCTGGGGGGTTTACACAATCATCTATGAAAGAAGGTGATGTTTTTCAATCCAAGGATAGTGGATGAGGCATGTGTATAGGCATAGTACTTGGAAAACATAGACCAAAAGAAGGGGTAACCAAGTGGTTCGAAGAAGAAAGAGCACCTGGAAGCTTCCAAGGAGGGGAAGAAGAAGTGGAAAGGGGGAAAAGATAAGAAGATAAAAACCACTGCACATCAGAGTAAAGATCCTAGAAACCATTGCAATCATTGAAACATTGATGGCCACACCATGGAAAAATGTTGGAAACTACATCCAGAGTTGAACCTGGAGAATCGCAAGAAGGACAATAACAAAAAGAACATTCTAGCCACAAATTCAAGCAATCAGGTTAAAAGTAGCTCGAATGTGGATAAAAATATTTTTTGCACATCTATGCAGAAGGAGGTGAATTTGAGTAGCCTTCATCACCAGGAAGAGAAGGAAATGACCAAGCTCTTCCACATCAAGATTCAAGTCAAGAAGACCAAGATAGATGCTCTGTTCAACTCTAGTTCACATGCTAATCTCATAGTAGTGGATCTGGTCGACAAGCTTGGATTGGAGGTTCACAATCATCCTAGCCCCTATCCATTGGGTTGGGTAAACAAGGATGCAAAGATAAAGGTAACAAAACAATGTAAGATTAAATTTTCTATAAATGTTGATTTTATTGATGAAGTGGAATTGGATGTAGTACCCCTTGACATATGTGGAGTAGTGTTTGGAAGCCCTTACATGTATATGAGGGATGCAATATTCATGTGGAGAGCCAACCAATACCGACTGATCAAGGAAGGGAAGTCCTACATCATCAACACGCAGAAAGGCAATTCAAATATCTCATTGGTAAGTGCCAACCAAGACAAGAAGTTTATTAGTTGTGGTGAGAAATATGCTTTTCTTTTCTTAAGATAAAATCAGTTTGATGATGAGTCAATGAGACTAAAGGCATCCCTAGAGGGGTGTACTAAAGAGTAGAAACATCAGTTGGAGGAGTTACTACATGCATACAGAGGAGTGTTCTAGAAGCCTAAAGGGCTACCACCTAAGAGGGAAGTGGAGCATGAAATCCAATTATTCTCATACTCCCCCTTGCCAAATATTGGGTTGTATAGATAGTTTGTTCTAGAAGTGAATTAAGTGAAGAAGAAATTTCAACAATTGTTGGAGTAGGGTGTGATTCGACCAAGTATCTTACCTTGTGGGTCACCCATAATAATTGTACCCAAGAAGGATGGGACTTGGATAATGTGTATGGATTACAGGGCATTGAACAATATCACACTGAAGAATTAGTACCCTCTGCCAAGGATCGATGATCCATTGGACTAGTTGCATCATGTCAAGTACTTCACTAAGTTGGATTTGAAATCATGAGATCACCAAGTATGAGTCAAAGA
>JASDQU010010870.1:30095-41158 GCA_032191745.1 Picea mariana | reverse complement strand
ATTAAATTTTCTATAAATGTTGATTTTATTGATGAAGTGGAATTGGATGTAGTACCCCTTGACATATGTGGAGTAGTGTTTGGAAGCCCTTACATGTATATGAGGGATGCAATATTCATGTGGAGAGCCAACCAATACCGACTGATCAAGGAAGGGAAGTCCTACATCATCAACACGCAGAAAGGCAATTCAAATATCTCATTGGTAAGTGCCAACCAAGACAAGAAGTTTATTAGTTGTGGTGAGAAATATGCTTTTCTTTTCTTAAGATAAAATCAGTTTGATGATGAGTCAATGAGACTAAAGGCATCCCTAGAGGGGTGTACTAAAGAGTAGAAACATCAGTTGGAGGAGTTACTACATGCATACAGAGGAGTGTTCTAGAAGCCTAAAGGGCTACCACCTAAGAGGGAAGTGGAGCATGAAATCCAATTATTCTCATACTCCCCCTTGCCAAATATTGGGTTGTATAGATAGTTTGTTCTAGAAGTGAATTAAGTGAAGAAGAAATTTCAACAATTGTTGGAGTAGGGTGTGATTCGACCAAGTATCTTACCTTGTGGGTCACCCATAATAATTGTACCCAAGAAGGATGGGACTTGGATAATGTGTATGGATTACAGGGCATTGAACAATATCACACTGAAGAATTAGTACCCTCTGCCAAGGATCGATGATCCATTGGACTAGTTGCATCATGTCAAGTACTTCACTAAGTTGGATTTGAAATCATGAGATCACCAAGTATGAGTCAAAGACGAAGATACTTGGAATATTTCCTTCAAGAAAAAGAACGGTTTGTAAGAGTGGTTGGTTATGCCATTTAGTTTATGCAATGCACCATCTACATTTATGGGACTAATGAATGATATTTTACATCGTTATATAGATTCATTTGTTATTGTTTATTTGGATGATTGGTTTATAATGCTACCTAGGAGGAGCACATCTCATATCTTATGCAGGTGTTAGAGACTTTGAAAAAGCACCAATTGCTAACCAATCTCAAGAAATGTGAGTTTTCTCAACAATCTTTGGTGTATTTAGGGTATGTGAACAGTGGAGGGGAACTCAAGATAGATCCCATGAATATGGAGGCCATCATGAAATGGCCATTTCCTACAAATGTAATTGAAGTTAGGAGTTTTTTTGGGGAAGAACAATACTTACGAAAGTTCATAGCTTCATTTTCAGTGGTAGTTGCACCACTCCATGCCATAACATCAAGTGGTAAGAGTTTTCAGTGGGGGAAGAATCAATAGAATGCCTTTGATAAGCTGAAAAGAAATATTAGTCAAGCATCAGTGCTCACACTACCAAATTTGCATAAGACTTTCAAATTGGAGATAGATGCAAGTGGGTATGCCATGGGAGCAGTATTGATGTAGGGAGGAAGGCATGCTTGCTATCACTTTGAAGTATTTCATGGGGAAATTCTTAACTACCCTACCTATGACAAGGATCTTTATGCCTTGGTACAAGCTGTCAAAAAGTGGAAGCATTATTTGATGGGAAAGGAGACCATCATCCACACAGATCACCAGCCACTACAGTATTTGCAGGCCTAGAGTAAGCTACAACAAACCATGCATTACAAGTGGATGGGGTTTTTACAACAATTTCATCTATTCATCAAGTGTAACAAGGGTATCACAAATAAGTTGGCATACATGCTTTCAAAAACACCCACATCCAAGATTACAACTTTGGGAACTGTGATGCACATGGAGCCTTTTATCCATGACACATACATAGAGGCATGCATAGAAGATGAGGACTTCAAGGAGATGTTTCAGTAGCTACAAGGCCAAATTCATATAGAATAAGGTGATGGCAAGGATGACTATCATTTCCAGAATGGTTTACTCTACAATCTTGACAAGCTCTATGTCCCTAAAGGTGAACGACTGCAACTTAGTAGAGAGGCTCACACCTCCAAGGTTGCATGACATTTTGGTGTTGGGAAGATAGTTGTCAATTTACAAAGGTATGTGTATTGGCCCGAGATGAAAGAAAAAGTAGCATGATATATTAGAGAATATATACTTTGTTGTACCAACAAGCCCAGTAACAAGAAGCAAGTTCTATACCATCCCTTACTTGTACCCGATCGACCTTGGGAAAGCATTTCCATGGATTTTGTGTGAGGTGTTATCTCCTCAAAAAAATTGGTGGAGATTTTGCTTTTGAGGTGATAGGTTGTGGTCCAAAATTTATTTCTAAATTTTTGTAGGTAGGTTAGAGAGTCTATTTTCTGTAAATAAGCTCAGAAATAACTTTTGATTTGGTTTGGTCAAGCAAAAGACAGAATCTCAGGTTTCAGTGGTTTAGGCAAGCCTGAAACACGCTCATTAACCACTGAAAGCCTTCATTCTCGGTAGTTAAGAGGGAAAAGCAAAAGCACGGTTAACTACCGAAAAGATTTCAACGGGAAAAATGAAAAAACTCGTGCTTTCACACAAGCCAGATGTCAATTGGTGCAATGATGAAAACATAACCGCCAAAAGCCCATGGAGGTGGTAAGGTATGCATGTTCTTGTTGTATCTATCCGAAGATTGATATCCTGTTGTCCTTTTAACTGCATTTGTCATTTCAAAATTAAGACTCGGCAAAGGTACAGAAACTCATGTGTGTTTCCCGACTAACAAAAATGATTAGTCACGTAGCCCCTCACCATTTCCAGTCATGAGTACACAAATCCATTATGACCTCGATCAATCTATGATTTGATCTCCATTCATTATCAATTCAAATTCGGGAGTCATTGAGACAGTCTTGAGCCCATGATTTCATCAAGCAAACGCATATCCAGAGATCATAATCCCGTTTCTTGTGGTGATCGCTGAGTGCAGTTAGAGTTCAACAGATCGTTATCAAGCCAATTTTCATACCATCAAGCCAGGTCGAGTCATCAGGTAGTTCAAAGCCCATACTGTTTCAATTCAATTGTATATCTCACCGAAACTCGAAATTTTCTGCATATATTCAGTCAGTCTGTTGCCTAAATTCGGTAGTGATTGAGCTTTGTGATCGGAACTCTGTGTCACCCTATCCCGTTTATTTTTCTATGAGTCATACTCTCTGTCGTCCAAAATCATAGAATCTTTGTCTCCCTAGCACGCAGTTTTTCCTTAATCGCAGCTACAGTCAGCATTTACTAATGCCGAAAGTAGGGCCAATTCTAAGGGATGAATTGGATGGAGTTTGGTACCTAGAGGCGCACCCTGAGGTGGCTGAGTTCTTCAAGCAGACTGGAGTCTATACGTATTGTGAAAAACTGGAAGATTTTCACCAACAAGTGTCTGAAACCTTTGCTAGCTCGTATGATGGAAGGACAACAACAGTGGGAAAAGAGCACTTTGTGGTTGATGAGGCAGCCATAGCTGAGTTCATTGGTCTTCCCAGAATAGGCGATTGTTGGTTCAAATCAACTGTACCTTCAAACATCAAATTTAGATCCTACCTACAGCCTCTGAACAAAGATCTTACATGGAAAAAAGACATACCAATGTCTTATCTGGAACCTAAGTGGAAATCTCTCCTGAAGGCAATCTTTGTCTATATCACCTGTGAAGGTAGATACAACAGAGTCATGTTCTACCACTTCAAACTTTTAAATCACTTCACAGGGAGATCTCCCATCAATTTACCATTTTACTTGCACAAAGCCCTCACGAAAATGGCTAGGAAGGTCAAGGCCAAGCTCACTAAGGTGGAAAGTAGATTGTCTCATCAAGGACTCATTACTCTCATTGTCAAAGAGTCAATGAAGAAAAGGCAGGTAGATTGGAACTACTTCCTCTTTTGGAATGAATTCCAGACTGATTGGCAACAACAGGAGAAGGGTAAAAAAGTTGCCACTAAGAAGACCATTACTCCTAAAAGTAGTCATAGAAAATGGAAGGGTATCTCACCACCAAGAGATCCAATAGAATCATCCTCTGTTAAAAATAAAAGAACCAAAATAAAGTTACAGTTTGAGGGTGAGCAGTCCAAGGACCCTGCTGAAAGAAGTAACCCTTTAAACCCACCCTATGGTGATTCAGAGCCATAATAGGAGTTAGCAGAGACACAAGGTAATGTACAGGCTGGACAAGTTGCAGACGATTATTCCAACTTACCTTCACCAACTCTCCCAGAGGCACATAGTCCACCATTGGCAAAAGCTTCTTCAAGTAAGCCTAAAGCATCTAGGGCACGAAAAATCAATAAACTCCTGCAGCAAGTCTATGAAATGGAAGTCTTGGAAAGAGTTATTAAAAAGGAAAATACAGACTTGAATGAAAGAAATGCAAAGATTTTCAAATTAAACCAAAGCCTCAAAGAAAATCATGATAAGATCAAAGATAGGAACAGGGTGTTGATAAGGGAGAACATGAAGCTATATAGGCAGCTTAGAATTCTGAGGCTGAAATTAAAAGATTCTCAATCGCCAACACAGGAGAAAACTGGTTTGGAAACTCTAGCCAACTTAGCTACAACCATGGTAGATTTACCGGAGTCTTCCACACAGCAAGTTGAAGTTCGCAGATTTGCACGAACAAGAGCTGCATCGTCCAAAAGACCTTGAACATTCAACAAAGAATTAAGGTAATCATTTTTGCAAATTTTGAAGTTTTCTCAAAGTTGAAGTTTCGATGGTTTAGGCGAATAGGGCGACTGTTCATTAACCACCGAAAGTAGATCTTTTGGTAGTTAATCCACTCAGGAGTCTTCTAGGTTAACCACCGAAAGCCTGTCACTGCCAGAATGACCGAATTTTTGCCCAGATCGGGACTTTTTGAGTTGGAATGGTTTGAAACCTCTTCGAATGGACATTTGATGAATTGTCAAGTCAGATCCAATAGCTATTTTTGATGGATAAGGGAAAGAAGAGGTGTTTCAATCATTTTTGGTACCTTTTACAAAGGCAAAATATCAGGGTTTTTGCACACCTCAACAAATTTGAATTGAATCTCTTGGAAGAGTCATCACTCAACCTTGGAAGGCTATTCTGCACTACACCATGACTCTACAAGATATGAAGACCATGAAATGTGGGATTGACCTCATTTTGAAGATCATCCCATATCTTTTGCAAACTGAATTTTGACTTTCTATCTTTAGTATATCTGATCCATGCTTTTAGGATCTCAAAACTACATTGTAAATCTATAAAGATAAAGGTAGAAGATGAACTAAAGGTTCGATTTTGAGTTCTATATGCTACTGTTTTGTATGAAAGACACTTTCTTTAATATATCATCTTGCAAGCTTCTTTCATTTGTTACTGTCAGACCTTCTTTCATCTTTGTCTATGCTTATGAGTGGAATTAGTTCTTTTGTCTCTATTTAATGATCCTATGGTAACTGCCATCTTACTTTTGATTGTTAAGCAAGAATCATAAGCATCTTTGGCTAGTTTGTTGACCCATCATATATATGGTTTTATGTATGCTCTGGTTAACTGATTAGTTTTCTTATCCCTTTGTTATACAAACCTATCTGACAATAGCTCTTGAAGGCCTTGTGTTGCATGAATATAGTTAAGACTGTCTTGAAAATACAATCCATAGGTTAAGACATTCATCTTGATCCAAACCCACACCTATATTTGAGAAAATAGTTTCCAAAAAGATTAAGTTACCAATCATCTCTGACTTACAGCCTAGGAGAGTTTCCTGGAGTGATAACAAATTGGCGTCATTTCCGGGGAGAGGAGATCGAAGCTCAGCTTCCTTGGGAGACGACATAAATCCAGCTTTGATGATAGACAAAACCTGGACATCATTTAGGTTGTAACCATCTATCTGGCGACTCCATTGAAATGAAGTGGCTCCGAAAAGAGCTCACACTAGGGTGAACCAAGAAGGACCACTGGCAGCACCAGTTCCTGACCCTGAGAAGATCATTAGTAAGGGAAAATATTTACAAAGACAGGCTTCCAGATCTGCAAAGACATCAAATCCAGGTATTCAAACTGACACTTCTTCTTTCATATCTAAAAGGCCTCTAGTTGAATCCCCTACTGCTGAAACTCATAGTTCTCAGGAGATTGAAAGTTTATCTAAAATATTGAAGGTAGAGGAACCTTCACTTTCCTATAATATTACTGACTCTGTTTTTGAGCATGATATTTCATCCAACCGTAAAGAGGTAATTACAGGGTCCCCTCAGCAAAAAGAGACCTCTTCTTCATCTTCTTTGAATTTCTCACCCACCAAGCCTACAGAGGGTGTTTTCTACACTCATACTAATCTGCCTGTTCTTGAAGATATTTTACATGATCTGTCCTCTAAGGGAGAAGAAAGCTTAGCCTTATTGCTCGGTCAGTTTTACAAGGCCTCCTATTTTTCACCCATCTCTGAAATTTTTTCTCAAAGTGAAGTGAGACAACCATTTTATTTAAACTCAGCCATCCCATCTGAACCTTCATCTCCTGAAAATTCTTCTTCTGTATCAACCCCCAAGATTGCCATGGTTGTCCCTTTAACCAAGATGGAACATATTCTAGCAAATAGGTATGCTCCACTTGTCTTGCCCAATCCCTTATCTGCCATGCCAACCGGAGATTATCAGAAATATATGCCAAAGTTTACTGGAGTTGGGGATTATACTGCTGAAGAACATATAGAGGCTTTTTATTCTTATGTTGAAAATATTAACATTTCAGAAGAAGATGTGTGGACCAGAGTTTTTGTGCAGAGTTTGGATGGCCAAGCCCGGAAGTGGTTCAAAGAGCTTCTGGCAAATTCAGTCATAGGTATTGAACAACTAGATGAGGTATTCTTAAAACACTAGGGAGAAAGAAGAGATCTACTATATTACATTTCTGAGTTTGGAAACTTAAGAAGAGAAGATGGAGAGTCAGTCTCAGACTTCATCAAAAGATTTAATAGAATGTTTGGCAAGATCCCTGCAAAGATCAAACCAAGTGATGCATCGGCAAAGATCACATTCTCTACTGCTTTTGATCCAGATTTTTGTCTAATCCTCAGAGAAAGAAGATCAACCACACTTGCTTTAATGCAAGATGTTGCCCTCGAAGTTGAATCAAATATTATGGAATCTCAGAAGCTCAAAGGAAAGGTTGAGAGAAAGAAGTCTGCTTTTGAGCCCCCTTCTTCTTCTAATAGTAAAATGGAAAAGATGGCCAAGATGTTGGACAACTTGACATCTGAAATGTCAAAATTGAAGATCTAGAATCAACAACCAGCAAGGACAAAAGAGCCAAATGCTTTTGTCCCTAGAAATCTGAATGCTTTCCCTTACAGAAGGAACAATCAACAAGTCCAGATCCTTCATAGAGACAAGAATGCAGCTAATGATCAGAGAATCAGACCCCCTTTCCAAAATGCAATGTTAGAAGAAGAACAATAGCCATCTCATGATGAAGTTGAAGAAGCAGATGAGATAAAAAAATTTGGTGACAAAAATGATTCCTCCTTTTTGACACAAGTAGATTAGAAGAAGCCCTGATGGACCAACAAATTCATGAGACAAGTATTGAAGAATCTGTCTACCTGACAGATGATCAGAAAGGTTATAATTTAAGATCCAAAAATGTTGCCCCTAAACCATTGCTCGCTGCTCCTATGAAGAAGAAAGAAGTTGCTGCCAAGCAGCCCGCTGCTCCCGTAAAACAGACCTCCACTCCTGCAAAACAAAAGCAGAAGCAATCAAAACCCCTAGCCAAGGAGCAAGTCATTCTTAAAGCTCCTTCCAACGAGGTAAAAGCTTCTGATAAATCATCTTTTTCTTTTAATTTCGAATCAGAAATTCAGAAAGTAAAGATACCTATGCCATTAACCAAACTCATGAAGAATGATATCTTCAAGTCTGCCATCCTGAAGTCCCTTGAACCGAAGACCTCTTCATCTGCTGATTTTGTAAACTTACAAGACGACAAGCCAACAGTAACTATAGGGCCTATGATAGAAGACCGAGATGATTCTTGTCCACCATTCTATATATCTCTAAATGTTCATGATAAGATCCTCCATAACTGCTTGCTTGACTTAGGAGCATCACATAATCTTATGCCCAAAGTAGTGATGGATGAGCTTGGGCTTGAGGTCATCAAACCATATCATGATCTCTTCTCTTTTGACTCTAGGAAAGTCAGATGCCTTGGCCTCATAAAAGACCTTGTTATAAACCTTGCCCAATTGCCAATGAGAAGCATGGTGATGGATGTGGTGGTTGTTGATATCCTACCCAAGTTTGGATTCCTCTTATCTCGTCCATGGAGCAAAAGGTTAGGAGGTACCTTGCAGATGGATCTTTCGTATGCTATGATCCTAGTGTTTGGAGGAGAGCTAAAAAGACTTTACAGAGAGAATCAACTTGCCTACATCATCAGCGATGCAAAAAATTCTATAAATCATCCTATTTATGTTGTGGATACAGACTTTGGCTCATGCATTCTTCAAATAGATGATTCTCAATCAACTCCTATGCAGCTTGTGAAGCCCACTGAACAACAAACTGATTATAAGAGTGTTCCAGTTTGGACCATGTATTTGATGGGGCCAGTACCAAAGATTCAGCAGGTGCAGGGGTAGTTTTGATTTCTCCTTCGAAGGAGACTATACATTTGTCTTTTAAGCTCAATTTCAAAACTACTAACAACATAGCAGAGTATGAGGCCTTGTTGTTGGGATTAAATTCAGCTAAGGAGATGGGGATAAAAGGCTTAAAGGTGTTCGGAGATGCGGATCTCATCATACAACAAGTAAACAGTACTTTCCAAGCAAAGCATGTCATATTGAAAGCCTACAGGGATGAGGTATGGAAAATTAGAGATTCTTTTTCCATTTTTGAGATTTCTTATATACCCAAGGATATGAATCATCTTTCTGATTCCCTTGTTGTTTCAGCTAGCATGTTTATTCCTCCCATGCCCCCCAGGCTCAATTATGAAATCCAAGTCAAATATAGGCCATCTTTGCCCGACAATATTAAATACTGGAAAGTTTTTGAAGATGATGATGAACTTAATAGATTTCTTCAGGTGGTAGATGAATTTTCTGATATGCATGTTGACCAACAGAATCTAAATGTAGAGGAATCCCAGAAGCCTAAGCTAAAACAAAAATTAGGTCAGCATGATATTGTTCAACTACCTAACAATTATATACCTCGGGGTTTGGTACCTCTCGAAAAGTTATTTGATCACACCGATGTCCCCTACAAGACATACAAAAAGGAGAAATATCCTATTGTTCATGAGCATAACATAGGGAGCGAAATCCAGCCTAAATTCATAAATCTGTCCTCTTAATTGACTGTTGATCAGAAGTTCGAATATTGTAGCATTTTTAAAGAATTTTCTAATGTTTTTGCTTGGAAATATAGTGATATGAAGACTTATGACCTTGATATCATTCAACATAATATCCCTCTTGAAAAGGACACCATCCCTTTCAAACAAAATCTCAAACCTATCAGTCCTCTTCTTTTGCCTGTGATTGAAAGAGAAATCAAAAAGCTTCTTGATGCTAAGATCATAATCCCTTTGAGATACTCTAAATGGATTGCAAATATTGTAATAGTGAGAAAGAAAAATGGTGAGGTCAGGTTATGTGTGGACTTTAGAAACCTAAACAGATGCTCTAAGAAAGAAAACTATCCCCTACCTAAAATGAAACATTTGCTGCAAAGAATTTCAGGGGCTACTGTTATGTCTTTCCTAGATGGTTTTTCCGGCTATAACTAGATTTCTGTCCATCCTGATGACCAAGAGAAGACTGCGTTTACTACTCCTTGGGGTACCTTTATGTATGCCAAAATGCCATTCAGATTAATGAATGCCAGGGCCACATTTCAAAGGGCCATGGACATAGCTTTCGTGGGTGAGAAGGACAAGTTTGTCCTCATCTATCTTGATGACATCACAGTTTATTCCAGCAATCACGAGGAGCATCTAAAGCATTTAAAAAGAGTGTTTCTGAAGTGCAGGCAGTTCAGAATCTCATTGAATCCCAAAAAGTCCCATTTTGCTCTCAGGAAAGGCAAGCTCTTATGCCACATTGTCTCAGCAGAAAGAGTGAAAATTGATCCGGCCCAGGTGGAAGCAATTCAAAGGCTGTCCTTGCCAAGATCGAAAAAGGATTTTCAATCGTTGCTCGGTAAGATTAATTTTGTTAGAAGATTTGTTCCAAATTTTGCCGAGTTAGTAAATCACATAACATGTATGCTGAAAAAGGAGTCTGAGATAAAATGGACAAACAATGCAAGGAATTCATTTCAGGATATCAAACAGGCTATCATGGAATCCCCGACTCTGATCAGCCCGGATTACAGCAAGATTTTCTACATTTTTTCCTTTGCTTCTTATGACACAGTGGCAGCAGTCCTGCTACAGAAAGATGATGACAATATGGATCACCCATTTTCTTTCTTCAGCAAAACACTCAGAGATGTTGAACTAAGGTATGATCCTATTGAAAAACAAGCCTATGCTCTCATAAAATCTTTAAAGGCTTTCAGAATTTATATCCTCCACTCAAAAGTTATTGCATATGTCCCTTCACCCTCTGTGAAAGATGTATTGACTCAGCCTGATATTGATGGAAAGAGAGCTAAATGGATTGCAAAGTTGATCGAGTTCAACATCAAAGTGAAGCCCACCAAATTGGTAAAAGGTGAAGGCCTTGCTAAGCTTTTAACAGAGGAAAACCATGAGCTACTAGACATAAATTTCATAGGGGAAAATTCAGTGAATTTGCAAACAAAGGTGGCAGCGGAAGGGCAACATAACAATCAACAGGTGGTAGAGCATTTGTCTTCTTGTGAATGGTACTCAGGTATTATACATTTTTTACAAAAGCTAGAGGTTCCTCCTGAACTCAGCATGACTCAAGCCCGAGCCCTTAAGCTCAGAGCCATCAAATTTTGCATTTACAATAATCTGTTATATTGGAAAGACCCTGCTGGTTTACTACTCAGATGTTTAGACAAAAAAGAGTCAGTGGAAGTTATACATCAGTTTCATTCAAGTGTTTGTGGAGTTCATCATTACTAGAAGACCACAGTTCATAAACTTCTAAGGGCTAGATACTATTGGCCTTTTCTTTTCTCA
>JASDQU010010870.1:6888-19607 GCA_032191745.1 Picea mariana | reverse complement strand
GGGATAAAACTCATTTTTGTTGTCTTTTGTTGGCCATTTTCTCTTGGTCTACCTATTTCATTGCCAACCACTCTCTGAGTGTGTAGGAGACCCTTATAGACTCTCTGGACCTAGAAGTTCACTCAAAAGTTTTGTCCCTTTTTCAAATTTTCATAATTTACAAACCTTCTCGCACTGTACGTCTCTATAGCCTGCGAGAACCTTTCATTTTTTCACCCCACTGTTCAGTTCAGTGCGACATCCTCGCACCCTGCCAGTGTCCAGACTGTGAGAATGCCTCATTCTCACAATGTACTCCACTACTAGGCTGCGAACCCATTTATAAAAGTTTTGGATCAGGTCTTCTTGTCTTTTTGATGCCCATATTTGTTTGTTCATCTGGGAAGAAATTCTTTTTCCAGTGTTTGACTATTTCTTGACTTCGAATCTTGCGGTCAATTAATTTTCGAAGATCGAAAACTCTTCTTAATCTTTTTCCCAGTTTTTACTTCTCAACCTTTTACCAACGAGGGTATAATCTCAGATTCTGAGATCTAAGTGTTTGTTTGGTCAAAAGTCTTTGATCTGTTTAAAAGTTGGGATTATTATTTCTTTAGGTTGCTTGCTACTTAGAAAAGTTCTTTGTCTGTATACATTTCAAGAAAGTTTTTCTTATCGTTTTTTATTTTTATCTCCATTGAAAGATTTGATTTGGGCATTTATTGAGTATTGTTTTTTCTTTGGTTGCTTACCTTTTCTTAGCTCCATCCCTATTTTTGGCTTCTAAAAAAAAATAAAAAAATTAAGTCTTGTTCTTTTAAGCAATCATTCAGAAAATATTGGAATTAAAAGAGAACGAATAGTGAATTTACATTATCCATGATTGTTTGGTACTAGATTTGAAAAGAGAATTGTACATCATAGTTTGCATTGTTCCAAAAAAACTCCTTTCTCCCTGCTATAGATAGAATTCATCGAACAAAAGTTGGTATCATTCATTTCTATTTACGCAAAGCTGGGTCTAAGTCTTACAAAACACCGTTTTCATCTCTGCCTCCCTCTTGAGTAACAACAACCTTTAATAATATTGCGCAATTTTTAAAATTCAACTAGTGACTTTTTCTAGGGCTCTTTTGCACCAACATTAGCTAGGCTAGAGCTTTGAAATAGGCAGTGAGACACACTCTCTAAAGCACAAAACACACAATAATATCTTGTGATAAGGAGTGTCAAATTCCATTTGCGACATTTTGTCCTGGGAAGCCCTTCTCACACAAGGGTCAAACCTGAGGTCGCATTGAGATTGACAGAGTTACTCACCCTACTTTGTTGATCTCAGTGTAGATATTGCACGTATTACGAGGGTCACTTGAAGGTATACCCACAATGATGAGTGGAAGCCTCTCAAGTTGATTTCGGGCTAGATACCTTACCGTTGCATGTGGATTGGACTGTCAAATATTTCCCCAGGCATCATTGTTATTTGTGGTAACCTTAGTAGCCTATATTTTTACGGTCTAACATAAGGTGACTGTGAAGGGGTAAGTCTTCACGGTACCTGGAATCGATGTTGGCCAGACTCACTTGGGATCCTTGGAGGGTATACCCATGATTATGTGTGGGATCTTGCACCAGGGTGTAAGTTCATTAAGCAAATCGTCAACGTAACTTTTCCACCCTCGCCCAGCCCCATCTTGTCTCATCGTCACAACATTGGATTTCATCACCAACTAGTGACTTCGGAATTGGAAGGTTTTGTTTGCTTGGTTTTGATTCCTAGATTTTACTAGCACGTGCTGTTTGTTTACCCAAGTTGGCCATAGAATTTCTTTCATAATATTTTAACTCGATCACAATTGACCCTCCACACTGTTCACGTAGAATGCAAGGCCTACCTCCAGAATATTTGGAAGGTTCTCAACCCTTGCCTACCAACTCACCGGAGGGCTCTCCTCAACAGAGTGAAGTCCAAGACGTTGCCACTCCACAAGTGGAAAGAACTAACTCTTTAGAGCGGTTCTGAATTACCAATTCTTGAGAGGACTTCCGACTTCCTCCCGACTCTGTGAGACATATTGTTCGAGTGAATTCTTCCGAAGAAATAGTTGTTGAGTCTTCTGGATTACCAACCAGACCTTTCATAGGACCTGAGGGTCAAGATCATTTTTGGAATACTGGCATTTTTAGACGGGATCTCTTTGGCTCAGGAGTAAGCGTTGATATCACTGTCACACCTGAGCTGCCTAAAACATCCAATCCAGATGCAATACCTTTTACTACTGCCTATTATTTTCTTGGTTCAGACGCTCTGCCAACCAACCACATCTTGACCATCCCCCTACAAATGGTCCATTACACAATGGTCCCAGATACTATGTGTCCTCACACCGGGATTACGGTGGCTAGCCAAACTCCCATTGGCATGCCACTTTCGCCTAGATTCACCCCAACACTTTCCCCCAGATATCATGCGTTGAATGCTTCTATTCCCGCTCCTACACAAATCCCATCTGGGACTCCTGGAATTTCCACTCCTTCTGGGCACCATCTCATTCCTGGTTTCATTCTGACACTTCCCCGACCCCCTTTCAGAGGACCTCTTCCATCCTCTATCAGAGGCACCGAACCTAGTGGCACCAACCTGTATTTCACACCTAATTACCAGATTCCTGTCGGTGAACAATTTCATCAAGGAGGCCAAACCCAATCCCCTTTTGCAAGACAAATCCCAATTGGGATGCAACCCTCAATCGGAGGGAAAACCCCACCTACCCCACCCTATGGATGAAACATACCTCCATCCTTGGCCCAGTATTGGAACTATATTATCCAAAATAATCCTCACTTGACTGGGGGGCAATGGCCTCAAGCTAGATCCTTCATACCCCCTAGTACAGGCCAACCATATCTAGGTACGTCCAATCCTATTTGGGGTTTGAACGCTCAACCCCATGCCCCTGTTCAAGGGAACAACCCCAACCAATGCAACCCTATAAATTACCTGCCTCCACACCAACAACTAAATCTGCCTGGATTTTCACATTATATGCAAACTGCTTATGGTCCTATTGGTATACCTACGAGGCTCCCTCCCCAAAGTCACCAATACCCACACGTGAATAGAAAGTTACCCTTCTTAGCCACCCTGGACCTCTGTGATCTATCGAGAATTTTAAATGATTCGATCCGTCACTCTCCTCAATGGCCCGCGATACCGGCCAAACTGCCATACGACATCCCTAAATTTGATGGTAAACCAGGAGAGGACCCGAACAATCATGTAATGACTTTTCACCTTTGGTGTTCATCTAACTCTTTGATGGATGAATCTATTCGTTTACGCCTTGCGAACTCTCACAGGTTCCACCGCGAAGTGGTATATAGAATTACCATGAGGCTTCTTCACCAACTTCAACACCCTCACTATGGCTTTCCTCACCCACTACTAGTTACCGATCCATTACAAAATGGGAACTAGAATTTTGAGTTCTTTCAAACAAAGAAAAGCCACTCATATCTCTGATCACATTCATGAGTGGCGACGGAGACAACGTCTCATCAAACTTGAACTTCCCGATCAATTGCTGGCAGAGGTTTCACAAAATCATTCGTGAATGACATCACTTGTGACATCTCCATGGGTGGAGTTGTCACAGAAGAACAGGTGATCAGTCGTGCTCAATACCTCGACCTCATTTACTCACAAATGGGTACTCTTTACGACTTACTCCCTGACGCACCTCATCCTTATACTTCTGCTACTTCAACTACTCCTCCTGCTTCTCATGCAACTAACGGTGTGATTGGCACTTTCCATGCCCAACCCCATTCCATCCAAGCCTCTAGCAACAACCCCAAATCTGTTTCTTCTAATGTTCAAAATGCTCCATCTCCTACCCCTCCTACCAGCAAGACTTCTGAGGTGAACTCTATTCAATCTACCCCCGCTGGAAAAAATAAATCCAAAAAAGGGAAGGGTAAGAACAAGGAGGATAAAAATAATCCACAATCTAAGAAGACCAAAACACAACTTGTTGAAGATAAGGATAAGTGCAAACCCTGATACCCTTGTCTTATCTGTGGTGATGATCACTACTCTAAGGATTGTCCAAGACAAGCCGAGGTTACTAAGTTCCTTCAAGGGACCCTGAAAACGCCTACTCCGACCGTGTTGTCACAACCCTTCCCTTCTCAACAACAGGCCCAATTGGTCATTCACGACCAACCTTCCCCCTCCACTACATCCTATGTCTTAATGTGTACAGGTGATTCAAAGAAGAATAACATCACACTTGCCACTCGAGCCAAAGATTATTCTTCCTCCAAAGAGAAGGTTGGTCCAACCATCTCCCACGACTCCACCTACCAACGATCCTCTTCATCTCGAACGACCGAGCCTAGATACAGTTCTTCACCCTCCCTCAAAGGGTGTTGTCCGAAAATCTTCTTTCAATCCTCATGCACATGCTACCCAAAACTACAGTATTGTCGAGGATCTGACCCAAGAACTGTCCGCGATGTCATCCCTCGAAGTCCTTCAGAGTTTTTCTATACAACAGAAGGCAATGTTGAAATCTATTCATGGAATCGACCCTACTGATACAAATTTAATAATTTTTGACTTGGAAGATCACATTCCAAGGTTACGCCCTCAACTCACATTCCAAATACAATTTATTGTCTCTGACAATAACATTTGTATAACAATTATTGATGAGGGTGCCTCGACGTGTGTCATGTCTATTACCTGCTAGAAATCCATCGACTCTCCTCCTTTAATTGAATCCCACAACACGCTCAAAGCCTTCAATGGCTCTGGTTTTAAGCCTTACAGTGTCCTCCCTTCATTACCTATTACATTAGAAGGCAAAATAGTCAATGTTGAAGTGGAGGTCTTTGACGCTCCTCTCAATTACAACCTTCTACTTTGTCATAGCTGGATCGATTCCATGCGTACAGTTGTGTCCACTCTTTTTCGTGTCGTACATTTCCCACATCAAGGAAAAGTAATTATGGTGGACCAATTGGCCTTCTTTCACTCCGATGCACGTATCGACAATGTACCTTTCATTGCAAAAACACCCCCTGGATATGAGAATGTCGGTGTCGGTCTTCTTAAATATTCCTCTTTGATGGGTACTTTTCCCATTCCACCACCCAATGTTCCACATCCATTCGTCGCCTTGATCAATATGACTTCAACCTCTGTTCGAGAAACCCCTGCGTCTTACGACCCGTGGATAATACCCAACCCCGGCGATCATCTTCGTTATGGAAACCAAATGCCTTTGAGTCTGGTCGAATCCGCTTATGAAGCCATTCAATTGGTAACCCCTTCTACCCCCTCTGTTGGTGATTTATCTACGGATCCATTCCATGTCTTTTTTCCTACGGACAAGATGATTATGTCTGTTATGTCCATGGAAGATACCCCTTGGGATGATGGACATCATCGTTCGATCCTCTTCCTGGAACAACACACCATTGAGAGTTACCAATGGATCTCGACCCTGTCGACCATTGTCGCCATTTCAACCGTTCTCGAATCTAGACACGATATGTTCTACGAAGGGAACTTAAGTAATATCTCACCCACCATCCACCTCGACATATCCATAAAACCTGGAGTTGTCGAAAATGTTCATATCATAGCTTCGTGTTCCCATGACGAAGTTGTCACCTACAAGTCTCTTTTCCAAGAATTTCATGACGTCTTCGCATGGAGCTATGAAGAAATGTCGGGTATTGACCTCGACATTGTTGTACACGAGACTAAGACATACCCGAGTGCTAAACCCATCCGGCAACGACTTTGTCTGGTCCACCCACATAAAACAACCACTATCAAGCTTGAAGTTGAGAAACTTCTCAAAGCTGGATTTATTTACCCTGTGGCTCTAACTGACTGGGTTTCCAATCTTGTTCTGGTTAACAAGAAACAAGGTATGATCCACATGTGCATTGATTATAGAGACATTAATAAATCTTGTCCTAAAGACAACTTTCCTACCCCCTTTGTTGACCAGATCATCGACGATTGTGCCGGAAGTGAAATCTTCTCTCTGATGGATGGTTTCTCCAGATATAATCAAATCAATATCGTACCTGCAGACCAACACAAGACCGCTTTTATTTGTTCTTGGGGCACTTTCACCTACCGAAAACTTCACTTCGGTTTAAAGAATGCCGGCCCAACTTTTCAACATGCTATGTCTTATGCCTTTCATGATATAAAGCACATTGTGCAGCCATATCTCAATGACTTACCCACTCATTCCATGCGCCGTGTAGATCATCCAACACACCTCTGCGCCATTTTCCTTCGCTGTCGGTTTTACCATATATGCTTGAATCCCCACAAATGTGTTTTTTGTGTAGAATTTGATCAACTTCTAGGCTTTATTATTTCACGTCAAGGGATCAGGGTAGATCCTTTGAAGGTCGAGGCGATTCTCAATCTCCCTCCTCCTTCCTCACTTCACCAGCTACAAACTTTGCAAGGGAAGGCAAACTCTCTACGTCGTTTCATCCCAAACTATGCTAAGTTAACTCTTGGTTTTACTCGACTGCTCAAGAAAGGTTATGAATTTGTATGGGATACCACTACCAACAAAGCTTTCAATGCTTTAAAACTGACCTTAACCCGTACCCCACTACTTTTCCCACCCAATTACAGTTGAGATTATTTCCTGTATCTCGCGGCCTCATACTCTACCATTGCTATGGTTCTAGTCCAAGAGGATGATTCTCATGACGAACATGTCATTTATTATTTGAGTCGAAGTCTCACGACTACCGAAACCAAGTATTTACATGTTGAAAAACTGGCCTTGGCCGCTGTCCAAGCTGTTCAATGTTTCTGATACTATATCCTTTTATGCAAGACTACTGTGATTTCCAACTGCAACCCTATGTAACACATTCTTACACGCCAATTACTAGGGGGAAAATACTCTAGGAGTTTGACTTAGAATTCGAACGCACTAAGTCCAAGAAATCCTTGGTTTTTGTCGAATTGATATGTGACCTTCCCTGTTCTGAGACAGAAAATGTAGCAGAGGATTCATTACCTGATGAATCCCTTTTCTGATCAGTTCCAATGACCTTTGGTATGGGGATATCATCATATATCTCCAGACCCAGACTTTCTGGACCGATTTGTCTAGCACTGACCGCCGTCACATACGCTACCAAGACCGTCAGTGTATTATCCTTGGTGATACTCTTCACGTCGTGGGATTGACTCAGTTTTTCGACGCTGCCTCACATTTGATAAAGTCGAGAAAGCCCTGAATGACTACCATTCTGGAGCATGTGGTGGTCACATGTCTGGGTATGCTACCACCCAGAAGATCTTACAAGCTGGGTATTTTTGGCCTTCTTTATTCAATGATTGTATTATTGTTGTCCAAAAATGCCACACTTGCCAAACCTACAACAATAAAATATGATCACGCCCTACTCCTCTACACCCTGTAGTCTCCGTTGGACCTTTTGTGAAATGGGGTATCGATTTCATGACATGTCACCCTCACTCGGCCGGGGGGCATGGATACATTATTGTAGCCATAGATTGTTTTACGAAATGGGCCAAGGTGATGCTGACATTCGACAATACCGGAAAGACTGCAACACAATTCATATTCAATCACATCATTGCTCGGTTTGGTGTTCCTCAAGCTATCGTTATTGATCACAGTAGCCACTTTAGAAACTTTATGATGTCCGAACTCATCGAAAAGTTGGGTCTTTTCCATGAAAACTCAACACCCTATTACCCACAGGCCAATGGCCAGGTTGAAGCAATAAACAAAGTCCTAATTACCATGCTTCAACGAATGATAGGGATTCACAAAACTAGTTGGCACACGATGTTGTTTTCAGCATTGTGGGCTTACCGAACATCTGTCAAGTCTACTACCAGGTTTTCACCTTTCCAGTTAGCTTATGGTATAGAAGCCATCTTGCTGATTGAATGTGAGATACCATCTCTAAAGCTCACCGTTGAACTTCTCCCAAATACTTCCGCTGAAGAAGAACGTCTGTTGTATCTTATACAACTAGACGAAACCCGTCGTGATGCCACCCTAATTATAGAAACCTAGAAGAAACGTGTCAAAGCTCAATATGATAAACATGTCAAACCACACATGTTATTTGAAGGAGATCTAGTTCTCCTTTATGAACAAGATCAGGATTTGTTAGGAGCCTGAAAATTTGAGGTTATGTGGCGAGGTCCTTATATCGTTAGACGGGTGTTGGAAAAAGGAGCCTACGAGTTAGTGGACTATGATGGTATCCCTTTGAGTGAACCCAGAAATGGGCTTTGATTAAAGAAATACTATGCTTAGATCATCTGTGCATGAGTTCTTATATTTTATTGTATCATAATTTTTGTGTGTTACTTTAGTGTGCTTTTTCATTATTTGGTTTTTGCCTTCGACCGCTTACCTTACATTGAACTTGGTTTCCAGATGTCAGAGTCTTTGCTACCCCACATTGGCTTCACCAATGGCACTAGTCATAGTACTCATAACTTAGCTTCTATTGCATGGGCAATTTACGCACCTAAAAATGAACTCATCAGTCTACGAGGTGTTTGCCTCAGTCGTGCGACCAATAATATCGTAGAATATAGCATCGTCATCGAATTGTTGATTGATGCTATTTCGCTTGGTATCCACCACCTGGTTATACGACTCGATTCGCAGCTAGTAGTACTACAGTTAAGTAATGTCTATGCTATCCGAAGTCCTACTTTATTACGGGTATATTTACGAATTTGCCTCTTGGAACGTTATTTTGATTATATCGAATATCAACACATTCCTAGATGTCTAAATACATTGACTGATGCTTTAGCTAATTATGTGTTAGATAGACATTTGGGACATTTATGAACCAATCACACATCACATGTATTATACAACACAAAATAAGCCGGTAGAAGCCGTATATATGTATATAACGATTAAAAGCTTTTACAAAAAGTTTTTGTCCAAAGATCAAAATCTGAAAATATGAAGCCCATAGCTTCTACAAAATAGCATCACGGATGACGCTCACGATAACACACAACTGCTCGGGCTACCCTACGGAGTAGTTGGCTGAGAGATTTAGACACACCCACAGTATGGTGCTGACAACATCTTGGGATCTCTCTAATAGTGATGTTCGGGACATCTACAATCGGTCCCTCTAAGTTCTGTTCAATCACCTCATAGTCCTCAACATCTCATCTTGACACTGGAGCCACTTCTCCTCGCCTCTGAATGGGAGATATCCCTGGTTGTCGATATGGCCCCACATCTATGTTGTCAAAAGAAATTTTTGATTAGGATCGAAAATATAAAAACATTTTATATAATAAAATTTGCAAAAACATTTAAAAAGAACAAAATGTGTACTTCTCACCTAAGTCACCCCACTGAGCATCCTCAGGAAGGACCAAATCCAGATCTCCTTGGAAATCCAAACCGGCATATGCGTAGTCATCGATCATCAACATATGGGGCCTCAACTAGTCAAAAAATGAATCATTATATTTGATTATAGGCCCTGCTACGTGCCGAGCCATGAGGTTACACCACCTCAGCATCCTCAAATCCAATGAAGCCGGTAAACCCCAATCTACCTATAGATGCAACAATGGGACCATCTCAAGGAAGAAAGACACCAAAATCGACCCATACCCGAACTGCTTTAGGTCACCCCTTCTACACTTAGTCAATTTCCTTTTCATGCTGCGGAGAACCGCATTCGACCAGTTAAAAACCCGAGGCTCTGTGCACTCTATTGCATATTGGAAAATAGCTCTGGAGAGCCATCTGTGGAGCCACGCTCCCAGCCATACGTGCAATGGTAAACAAGATAGTCCGTAGGGTCAAATCTTGGACCCCCCAAATGGAAACCTTACCCTTGCTTCTCTCTGCCTTAGGAACACAATGTCGGTGGACATACTCGCTCATAGGAAGTCCACCACTCCTACCTCCGGTCAAAGTCGCATGGGATCCATGTCGTGACAACCCCGTCAGAAAATAGATATCCTGGATATCTAGAAAAAGCGTGTGGACCCCTACATGAAATACCTGTTGGTCCACATCCCACATGTGGACCAGGTACTCTAACAACCTGAGTTGGGTTCTCATGCCCGGGATCCTAAATTTTTTTAAGACCCCACATTCCTGGAGAGTAGAAACTGTACGTGGATCATTTTCGGCAATGGAATCATCCTCCTCGTGTTCCCTTTTCCTCCATTCCAACATCGTGATGATCAATACCTGCAATGGAGTCATGGGAAGGAAGTCAACAACTCATTTTAACTTCTTGAACAAATTTTTATTGAGCAAAACCACACACAAAAATCTATTTTTCGACCCTCGCAGGTGAAGTTTTTGCACAGTGCAAGATTCTCACAGGTGCACTGAAGCCCACCTGCGAAAATCTTATATTCTCGCAGGTCTCGAATGGCCCACCTGCGAGAATTCTTGAGCACACCTACCAACCCTAAAATGGACTCAAAACTCTAAAATTGCCAATAAAAATCAAAAGTAAACCATGGAAAAGTTGAAAAATCAAGAGATTACCTCGTTGGCTGGAACCGTTTGCTAAGTGATCACTTATAGCTCCCGTGATCGACCGATGAAATTTGAGAAAAAAAGGAGGTGTGTTAGACAAGTTTTGGCAAAGTAACAATGAAATGGTAAAAATCCCTTTATACCCATATTTATTCACCTTTTTACTATTTTTCATTGATTTTTATATTATTTTTATTACTTTTGTCTAAAAACCTAATACCCTAATGGTTTTGTGAGTATGGTTTTTGCAAATAGCTGACCTAGAAGTCCAAACGACGGTATACGAGCATTTTTTCTCTTTTTTATATTCATCACATGAACGAATACCTTTTTAGGGTTTTGTAAGGAAAACCTCGAGCTTGGTCTTTGTTCGTTCTCGCACTCAAAAATACATGAAAACGTAACCGAGTATACTTTTGTCATCTTTTCATACTCGTTATGGTAACATGAAAATGACAAAAACAAAGGAGTATCCTTTAAGCTCTTTTCACACTCCATAAAACGAAAAGATTGCCGAGCAATCTTGTTCTTTTCATGCTCATAAAAGTATTTGAAGAAAATGTTTGAAGGGTGATAGTTTATCACTTTTTTAGTCTCATCGAACTAATTTACAAAAAAGGAACTGAGAGAGTTTCTCTTTAAGTGTTTTTCAGACTCTCAAAACATGAAAAACGCCCGAGTTTTCTATCTTTGGACTCGTTAAACAAACATCGAAAGGCCCTTACAGGACCGAACCACTCCTTCTTAGGGTTCGTTAAACATACTCTGAGGGACTTGTCCGAAGGATGAGCTTACATCAACAAGAATATGTTATCCTCCTCAAGCTTGTGTAAAAATAAAGAGGTACTCGCCAGAAATGGTGGGGGAAATTTTGGGAAAGGGATATGTTTCGTTATTTTTATTAGTGGCAGTAAGTGTCACTCTTGAACATGACACTCCCTATTCGTCATTTGAATCCGGGTTGGGAAAATCCATTTGTCTCTCGTATGGCTTACTACAAGGTCATATATTGGGTCGTCGTTGAGTCAATGCTACCAATACCATTTTCGTGTCATTCATATGTTCAAGAGCAGTCCAAACAAGTCCTCCATTGAGTCGGCCATCTGCAGTTGTCCATTCTTACCACGTTGGCCTTCCCTGTGTCTGTTTCAAATCATATTCGTACTTTGACTTGCCCTCAAAATCTGTTACTTATTTCGTGTCATTGATGGGGGATACATCAAGACCCTCCTGTGATGAGTCTTTTTCCATCAACTTCAACTCATTATCCGAGAATAAGAATTAGAAATCATTTAGTACCTTAGAACCTGCATGCCTTAATGGCAAGTCTCTTCTCTTTTGACAGTGAATTCACATCATTGGTCCCTGATCGAGAGATTCCGTCGAATGTTCGACTTTAGCTCATTTATTCACATTTGTCTGGATTGTACTTAGGTACCTTGGGATTCATTGACATCAATGGTGATTTCCCTCGCACTTGTTAATGGTTTTCATCAATGACCAATAATCGATTCGTTTCTACCATGTTCGACTTCGACACATGTAATCACATGGTTAGATTCGTACTTTTTAGACAATGGGATTGAAGAACCTGGGTCTTATTGTAGGGGCCGAATAGATTTTACATCAATTTATTTCATAAACTAAGACAATAATTTCATAACAGCATAATAATCTTCATAATAGTAACTTCCGTAACTTAAATTTTACAATGAATAATAAATTTTTCTAACATAATACAACAATGCATAGTTTTAAATAAATACCTAAGTTTGATGCTAATAATCCTTTGTTTGTTCACCGCTTGCCTCCTTGATCGCTGCTGCAGAACACTGCAAAACACTGCCCAAAACCTAGTTCCTCCCTGCCAACTAGGTGAATTCCTAGCTCCAGGATATCATATGGATATCCTGGCTCCCGTGCCCAAAACCTCCAACAACCCCGGTGCCTGACTAATACAATCCCACTCCCAAAACTCCACCTCTCTCTGCAAATCCCAGAGCTCCCAAAATCCCTCTCCCATCTCCCGTAGAATGACCTCTCGTCAACCTCCTTCCCCTCCATATTCCTCCTTCACCGACTCCCCGCCTCATTTACTCCCTACCTAACCCATTTATTACCTTCTTATCCTTTCCTGTTAATGCCCCTTATCCCCTTTATTTA
>JASDQU010010869.1:103205-115164 GCA_032191745.1 Picea mariana | reverse complement strand
TTATTTCCATTCTGTCTGTAAGCATATTTCAGTCATTTGTTATTAATGAAATGAAGTCTTATTTCCACTGCATCTCTGCATTTATGTGTATTTTTGTATTTCATTGTGTTCCTACATAAATCCGGATCACCCAACACAAGACCACAAATCTCATAAAAAAACCCATGAATCCCCCAACCAAATCCAAGCAGGTTTTCACCAAACCAAAAGGTTAATATGGTGCCAACAAAGATTCCAATATGCCCAACACTTTCACCTCTTATAGTAATACCTCCCGAAGATAAAAATCAACACTCTCTCTTAGCGAAGGAGGTATCCCATCCACCATCAACTGGATGTACCTCTATTAATAGAAGCATATCTCTCCCAAAACCAAGTTGTTTTTCTTCCTCATATGTACTCTAATCCTTTTCCTCGCATGCTAGAAGTGTATCTAGATATTTTATTATATTAGCATCCCGTCCATCCCAATTTCATGTTGTCCAATCTATTTGACTAACCACATCCTTAGTCATTGAGGAAGAATCTATCTGATTGGTTGTATCCTTAGTCACTGAAGCAGATCTTGCTACCCAATATGTTTGGTTGTCTATATCCTCGATCACTGAAGAATTTTTTTTCTGATTGGTTTCATCCTCGATCACTGAGGAAAAATATTTTTGATTAGTTGCATCCTCGGTCACTGTATCAAATACTGCTAAAATACATTGATACTCCATACATGCCTCACATGCCCTAGAAACCTCCTACCTTTGAAGCTCTTGGATGGCCTCCTCTATCATAGTAGCATAACCTGTTGAAATACATGGATCCTCCATGGATGTCTCATATGTCCTAGAAGCCTCCTGCATTTGAAGCTCCTGTCTGGCCTCCTAAACCCATGACACCTCTCTGTCAGTACTATAATATGTATCTCTCCCATATGAATTTGAGGGGGAGCTCCCTCTATATGACCATCTCTCCCTCTAATCCAACTAACTCTCTCTGAGATCAGGCTCACTCTGAGATCACATGCTCCTCCTGAAACTTGACTCCCTTTGTGTCTGGACATCCCTTGGGGCCATTTACTTCTTATCCACTATCCTCTACATAGTCATGGGAGGCTTCTCCTCCCTCCTAGATCCTAAGGGAGGAATCCCTCTGAACTCTGTCTCCCTCTAATCTTGTACCACTGGTGGGGTCACCTACCTCAACACTCATGGAGACACCTGATCCTCCTCATTTGTATCTCTACTCCTATTGGTCACATCACTCATAGGCTGGCCCYTCAGCCTATATAGGTTTCCCTCCCTAACTCCAAGAACCATTGTTGATCTGAAGTTATTCTATCTGGGCACAAGTAGTACCTGTCCATATMRAAACAATACATGATAACCCTTCCTCTCAATCTATGAGACTGAGAGGAAACTCCTCCTAAGTTCTGGAACCCACAACACATTCAACACCCTCAATATCTCTCCTGAATACAATCGAACTGATACAGTACTGGATCCTCGTACTGAATGCTTGGATCTCKTACCAAGCTCCACATATAAGTCTGAGCCAGTCTCTATGAGAGTGTCAAACAACTCTCTAGAACCTATCATATGGAAAGATGATCCATTATCCACCAACCATCTCTCCCTGCTAGAGACAACACCTGAAAGGGAGGAGACCAACACGATTTCCCTCAAGAACACATCTGTAATCTCATCAACCTATGTTAGTGATGCTTGCTGCCTTCTTGTTATAAAAATAGGATCGTGGAGAAATAAAATAAAATAAATGCGGAAATAAAACATAGAAGACACACAATACAATAGAGACATAGATATACGTGGTTCACCCAGTGTCATTTACGTCCACTAGAGAAATTGTCAGGTCCTTCCTTTTTATTATCCAGCAAAATGAACGGATACAACTTACAACACACCCATTGTAACTTCCTCTTCTTTCTCTCAAAATCCCCTCTCTCAGAATAAAATATTCTCCATAACACACATCCGTAATAAGATTCCCTCATAAAATAGGGTTTCCGTCTAGAGAAAAAAACCGTAACATAACTTCCACTGATAGATCTTCAACCTTATAATGAATGGTCCAGATTGACTACACAATTAGAATATTTGAATTGCAAAAAAAAAAAACAATTTCCCCCCTCAAGGTCGGAGGGGGGGCATGAATTGTGTATCCTACAATTTCTTTGACCTACATATGAATTAGGAAGATAATAAGTCTCCACAACCAACACTTCTTCATCTTCCCTTCTGGTGTGGACACTATGAAGCATAGTGCCCAAAATCATGACACTCAAAACATATGATCTTATTAATATCCTTCTCCTGTCTCGACTCTGGAAATTATTCCCTCTCAGGAGAATCCCTTCTCCCTTACATACCTCTTATGTCTATATAACCCCTTATACCCTTCCTAGTGCAAGCTGCAAGGCCGTGGTTCTCATCACTACTACTCTTTACCACACCATCCATATCATCCCTTGATACCAACCGGGGCTCCTCCTTGATGCAATCTATCCATAATCTGTCAAATTTTGGTAACTTGTCTTGCTCAAAGATCCCCTACACAAATGGTTCCTGATGCAAGAGCATTGCCAACAGATAAAGAATGAGTGGAGGACAACTAGATATATACTAGTGCGCATTTTGAAGAAATTCAAAATTCAAAAGACGAACCATTAATGCAATAGTTGGAAGGATGTAATTGCTTTTAATGTTTTGGAGATTGTAATACATATCTTGAGAGTTTCTCTCATATGTCGGCTATAGTCATTTATTGTAATGAATGTAAAGTAGTTGTAGGTATTTAATTCGATAATATAGCTTAAGGTTGCAGGAGGGAAAACTCAAGAATGCTCCCTCGTATGTATTGTATTATTCTCATTGTTATTGTCGTAGAGCAAGAGAGCATAGGAGAGTAGAGAAGAACAAATATTGTAGAATTTGTATGAGAAGATAGTTGTTTCTATTGAATCCATGTACAAAAGCACTTGAATTAATATAAGAATGCTTTAATCCAATTTCATGGTGTACTGTGGTTGCTGTATGAATCTATTGAATGGTATGTTTACAATTTAATTCCAGTCTCTGTTATGCATTTGTTTCAATGCCATATGTGTATATGATTTCATGTTGAACGTATGAAGTCTGTTAGAGGGAAAGTATAAGTTTCAATTGTTTCTTTTCCTGAGAATTCTTGCAAGGAGTGTAGTGGAAGTCCACAATGAGTGCGTCAACGAGATTTATGAGTTTTACCTCAAAAGAGCTCAGGAGACATAGAGTTGATCTTATACCCGCATAAGTGTGAGTAAAGCACAGATCCATGCAAGGTGTGCACAAGATGAGGGGAATCTTAAAATTTTCCAACCCAAGGTAGTGGTTGAAGGACTTCTGTCACAAGGAGTGCACAGAGTTGAAAGATATCAGATAATCAAGGATTATCATGAAAGCCGCAAGGAGTGTGTGTAGGATTCCTTAGAATCCCAGAGTTTGTAGCAAGAATCAAGATCAAGAAGGATAGATACTTTGAAGAGTTTGAAGGAAGGACGAGGGTCGAAGTCACCTCGTAGAAATTAAGCTTAGAAGGGTGGATGCCAAGCTATTTGGAAAGGAACTATCGAGAGCCTGAACGGACGGCGGAAATTCCCCGAGGGAGAAGTGTCGATTTCTGTGGGTCGTCGAATCGAGTAAACCTGCGAGAAGGTTAAGGGAGAGAAGCACTCAACACCCAAAATCTCAGGAGAGATAGCGGTTGTCGATTGGAGGGAAGATCGAGCTGTTGATTCCTTCCATAGGAAGGAGACTTCGGAGAATCAGAGGATGGGGAGACAGAGGAAACCCACCTTTCAAAACCCTGATATGTGAACTATTGATTCATGAGAGAATATATGAGTCGTTGATCTGTGAAGAGATCTGGCCATTGATTCCTTACATAGGAAGGAGATTTCTAGAAGTCGGGAGTCAGGGGTTGGAGGTTCAAAGGGAAGAGCCATAATCTGAGGACGTGAGTCATGAAGTCCCGACTTCGAAAGAAATAATCTGGACCGTCGGATCATGGGAGGTTCAGGACCATTGATCTGTGGCGAGGAAGTTGTGAGTTCAGTCTTCGTAAGAAGGGAGAAGAGTTGCATCGTGGATTCGTGAGTCACAAAGTCCCGTAGTGCTCGGAAGCTGGGCCCTAGGCCATAGCGTGACTTCCCATTTATAAAAGTATAGGGAGGATATAGCGCACGCTAAGCACTTGACTCAGAGTTCGGGAGTTCGAGGGTTGAGCGAGTCAAGATTGGCTCACAATAGGATGCCTAAAATCATGAATTTCAAAGTGATTTTAGGGTTAATCTGTGGTCATGCCAGTGGTCAGGTGGAGTGAAGGCTCGCACCTAGTGATTTTCCACGTGGGAGAAGTATATGAAAAGGACATGTGGCCTTTAAGTGTTGATGGTTCCAACAGGGACCAAGGAGCCATTTCGGCTTGGGGAATTCGAAGATGCAAAGACCGGGAGGTTAGCAGACCCTGCTGAGGTGGGTTCCTACGTCAAGTGGTATCAAAGCATACAATCATCGTTTTTTATAGGCAAGAGAGGGAAGAAGGAAAGTTGTGATTTGAATTCTGTGTGGACACATTGAAACAATGCCGCCAAGAAGACGTCAAGAAAGAYTGATGCCCGATCTAGCCATGGAAAGGGAWATGAGAGAACTTCGTGCTCAGTTAGATGCTATGGAGACAACACAGAGACAAACACCTGATATTAGAGATATCAGTGAAGTTGAAAGTGAGAACGAAGAAGGAACCGAAGAATTTGTAGTCGAATATGATGCACATGAAYGTCTATTTAAATTTGTTGCAAGAATAGGTGCCCAAGCAAAGATGGGCATCCCGATGTATGAAGGCAACTTGGACATTGAGGAGCTACTAGATTGGTTTAGAKCTCTGGATAAATATTTTGATTATGAAGATATCGAAGAAGATAAGAACGTAAAGCACGTTGTCACCAAACTGAAAGGACATGCAACACTKTGGTGAGATGAACTGCAAGATGACAGGTGTTGCAAAGGAAAATAGAGAATCAAAATATGGGACATAATGGTTGCRAAAATGAAAGCCAAGTTCATACCCAAAGATTACCAAATCAATCTGTTTCGGAGAATGAAAAATTTGAGACAGAAAGGGATGATAGTGAAGGAATACACTGAGGAGTTTTACAGGATAAACATCAGTGTTGGTCATCGTGAGAGTGATAATGAAAAGGTCGCCAGATATATGAATGGCCTGAGATATGATATTTAGGATGAGATGAGCATGGTGACAATTAGAAATGTGGAAGATGCTTATCAGGTTTCTTTGAAGGCAGAAGAGAAATTGGAATGAAAGAAAGGTCAAAGGGGCAGAGGTAGAAGTCAGAGCAGAGGAAAAGCAGTTTCCCAAGACAGAGTACAGAAGCCTGAGGATGAAGAAAAGAAGCCTCATAATCACCCAGAAAGGGGAGGAAGTTCATAAGAGAGACAATATGCCGATAGGAACACTTTTCCTCGAGCAAGAGGAAGAGGAAGAGGCAAAGGAGGTGAAGTAAAGTGTTTCATCTATGGAAAGATCAGATACAAGTCTTGGGAATGTCCCGATAGAAAAACAGATGGAGGAGGCAAAGATCACATTTCAAAAGCGCAAAGGAGAAATGTTGAGGTAGAAGATGCAGAAGGCGGGAGATCCTTAATGATGAGGAAAATTCTCTTGAAGCTAGAGAAGGAAGTGGAGAATCCATTCCAGAGGAACAATTTTTTTAGGACTTATTGCAAGGCCAAGGATAGGGTATGCAAGGTGATAGTGGATAGTGGAAGCACAGATAACCTAGTATCCACAGAGATGGTGGAAAAKATGGAATTGGAGACAGTTTCACATCCGAGCCCATACAAAGTTTCATGGTTGCAAAAGGRACATCAATTAACAGTCACTAAACAATGTTTAKWTGAATTTAAGATAGGGAGTTATAGAGATGAGATCTTATGTGATGTTATTCCCATGGATGTCTGTCATCTTTTGTTGGGGAGGTCGTGGAAATATGACAGGAATTTTATTCATGATGGAAGAAAGAACACCTATACCTTGGAGAAGCATGGTAGGACACATATGTTGCTATCAATTGAAGACAAGAAGGTGAAAGCAGAAGAAATAAATACTATAATTCTCATGAGTGGGAAGGAAATTATGGATGAAGTCAAGGAAGATGAAGAAATGTAGTTTGTTTTGGTTAGAAAACCTAGATTCATCTTGACCAGTACCTCAATAGATGATCTACCTGAGGAAATTCAGGAACTGCTAAAGAATTTTGTTGATATAGTGTTGAATGATTTTCCTTGTTCATTGCCTCCCATCAAAAGTATAAGCCATCACATTGATCTTATACCAGGAGCAAGTTGGAAAAACAAAGCAGCGTATAGATTGATGTTGCAGGAGAATGAAGAAGTCAGGAAGAAAGTCCAGGATTTGATGGACAAAGGGTTAATTAGAGAAATCTTGAGTCCATGAGTTATGCCAACAATGTTAAGTCCAAATAAGGACGGTGGATGGAGAATGTGCACATACTCGAGGGCTATAAACAAAATCATCATCAGGTATAGATATCTTTTACCTAGGATGGATGACTTGATGGATTGCTTGAGTGGGGAAAATTTATTTTCAAAAATTGATTTGAAGAGCGAATATCACCAGATTCAGATGAGGGAAGGTGATGAATGGAAGACAACATTCAAGACAAATGAGGGGTTGTATGAATGGCTTGTCATGCCGTTTGTCTTGACGAATGCGCCAAGTACTTTTATGAGATTGATGAACGAGATCTTGAAAGATTTCATTGGGAAGTTTGTAATTGTGTATCTTCATGATATACTGATCTTCAGTAAGACTGAAGAAGAACATTTGAGACATTTAACTCCAATGATGAGGAGGTTGCAGCAAGAGAAGTTGTTGATAAATCTAAATAATTCGTCTTTCATGAAGAAATAACTCATTTATTTGGGTTTTGTGATCTCTTTGAATGAATTGAAGATGGATCCTGAGAAGGTAAAAGCGATCAAAGAATGGTCATCGCCAAGGAATAACTTTGAAGTCAAAATCTTCCATGGACTAGCCAGTTTTTACAAGAAGTTCATCAGAAATTTTAGTGGGATTTGTGCACCAATGACGGACACAATCAAGAAAAAAAAAAAAATTCATTGGATAAAGGAAGCAAAGAAAAGTTTCAATTTGTTCAAGGAGAAGATAACTGGATAACCAGTTCTGGTTCTACTGGATTTCAGTAAGAAATTTCAAGTAAGATGTGACACAAGTGGATTTGCGATTGGAGCAGTATTGAGTCAAGACAATAGACCATTTTCATACTTCCATGAGAAGTTGAACGATGCCAAGATGAAATATTCCACGTATGATAAAGAATTTTATGCAGTCATACAGGTACTGAAGAAATGGAGGCACTACCTAGTTCCAAAAGAGTTCGTTTTGTATAGCGACAATCAGGCCTTACAGTTTATAACCAGACATGAGAAATTGAAACAGAAACATGCAAAATGGGTTGAATTTATGAAAAACTTTACTTTTGTTATAAAGCACATTTCTGGAAATGCCAACAAGGTAGTTGATGCATTAAGCAGGAAAAGTTTGATTTTGCAGGAGTTTCGCGTGAAGACCTTAGGTTTTGATAGCCTTAAGGACATGTACAGAGATGATTCAGATTTCAAGAACGCTTATGAACCATGTGATAATCTTGTTCTGAGAGATAGAATCCAATGGATTGAATACTTGATTAAGGATGGATTGTTATTTAAAGGAAATCAATTGTGTATCCCGAAGAGTTCTATGAGAGAAAACCTTTTAAAGGGAAAACATAGTGGGGGATTGGATGGACATTTCAGCCATGATAAAACATTTGTGCAACTAAACAATTTGTATTATTGGCCAGGAATGAGGATGAATGTTAGAAAATTTTTCAACAACTGTAGAATTTGTCAGCATGCAAAGGGGAAAAGATAGAATACAGGCTTGTATCAACCATTGCCATTACCAGAGAGGTTGTGGGATGCGGTAAGCATGGATTTTGTGTTGGGACTGTTGAGGACACATACAAGTTGTGATTCCATATTCGTGGTATTCGTTAGATTCTAAAAAATGGCACATTTCATTCCGTGTCAGAAAACCAGTGATGCAACACACATTGCAAATATTTTTTTCAAATAAGTTGTTCGACTTCATGGTTTACACAAGAGTATTGTTTCAGATAAAGATACCAAATTTGTTGGTCATTTTTGAAGGACACTATGGAAGAAGATGGGGAAAAATTTATCTTTTATCTCGACACATCACCCTCATACAGATGGATAGTCTGAGGTTGTAAATTGAAGTTTGGTGGATTTATTGAGGAGTTTGGTAACTGAACATCATAGTTAGTGGGATCAAATTCATCCGCAAGCGGAATTTTCATGTAACGACTCACCTAACAGGAGCATGGGACAAAGCCCATTCTAGATAATGTATGGAATGCAACCAAGAGGAGTATCTGAGTTGAGAGACTTAGAGCAGAGCGAGTTCATAAGTGTTGGAGTGGAATATTTTGCAGTAGAGATGCAGGAGCTCCATAGTAAAATCATAGAGCGATTGTAGAGATCCATCCAGGAATAAAAGCACAGAGTACATCAACACAGGAAAGAGATTCCATTTGAAGTGGGAGATTTAGTTTTAGCACACCTTAGAAAAGAAAGGTTCCCAAGGGGAACATATAATAAACTAAAGATGAAAAAGATAGGGCCATGTAAGATTTTACAAAAATTTGAGGCAAATGCTTATGAGATAGAATTTCCATATGGTGTGGGAATATCRCCCATATTCAATGTAGTAGATCTGTATCCTTATAGAGAAGATGAGGCAAGGGGAGTAGAGAATSAAGAGGAGATTCAATGGGTCAAACAGATGCCTGTAGCTGAAAAGCCACAGATGGAAAAGATCATTGATCAGAGTGTTAGCAAGAAGACCCAGAGGAATATATATTTTGAATACTTGGTAAAGTGGAAGGGACACCCGATTGAAGATGCCAGTTGGAAAAGTGAAGCAGATATCCAAAAACATGGACAAACTATGAAAAATCTCATGGACAGGATTCCATAAATTTTTTAGCCAGAGGAGCATGATGCAGGAGAATCGCTAGCAAAGAAAGCACGAGTGGAGGACAGTTGGATATACACCGATGTGTATTTTGAAGAAATTTGAAATTCAAAAGATGAACCATTAAGGTAATAGCTGGAAGGATGTAATTGATTTTAATGTTTTGGGGATTGTAATACAAATCTTGAGCATTGCTCTCATATGTCGGTTGTAGGCATTTATTGTAATGAATTTAAAGTAGTTGTAGGTCTTTAATTCGATAAGATAACTTAACGTTGTAGGAGGGAAAACTCAAGAAGACTCCCTCGTATGTGTTGTATTATTCTTATTGTTATTGTAGTAGAGAAAGAGAGCATAGGAGAGCAGAGAAGAACAAATATTGTAGAAGTTGTATGAGCAGATAGTTGTTGCTATTGAATCCATGTACATAAGCACTTGAATTAATATAAGAATTCTTTAATCCAATTTCATGGTGTATTATGGTTGTTGTATGAATCTATTGAATGGTATGTTTATAGTTTAATTCCAATCTTTTTTATGAATTTGTTTCAATGCCATATGTGTATATGATTTCATGTTGAATGTATGAAGTCTGTGAGAGGGAGAGTATAAGTTTCAATTATTTCTTTTCCTGAGAATTTCTGCAAGGAGTGCAGTGGAAGTTCGCAAGGAGTGCATCAATGAGGTTTATGAGTTTTACCTCAAAAGAGCTCAGGTGAGATAGATTTGATCTTATACCCGTAGAAGTGTGAGTATAGCACAGTGCGCAGACTGAGGAGAATCTTAAAATTTTCCAACCCAAGGGAGCGGTTGAAGGAATTTTTTCGCAAGGAGTGCGCAGAGTTGAAAGATATCAGATAATCAAGGATTATCATGAAAGCCGCAATGAGTGCATGCAAGATTCCTTAGAATCCCATAGTTTGCAGCAAGAATCAAGCTCAGGAAGGATAGAGACTTCGAAGAGTTTGAAGTAAGGACGAGGGTCGAATTCACCTCGTAGAAATTAAGCTCAAAAGGGTGGACGCCAAGCTATTTGGCAAGGAATTATCAAGAGCCTAAATGGATGGCAGAAATTCCCTGAGGGAGAAGTGTCAATTTCTGTGGGCCTTCAGATCGAGTAGACCTGTGAGAAGGTTAAGGGAGAGAAGCACTCAACACCCAAAAGATCAAGAAAAATAGTGGTCGTCGATCGGAGGGAAGATCGAGTCGTTGATTCCTTCCATAGGAAGGAGACTTTGGAGAATTGAAGGTCGGGGAGACGGAGGAAACCCACCTTTCAAAACCCTGATATGTGAACTGTCGATTTGCAAGAGAAGATCTGATTCGTCGATCTGTGAAGAGATCTGGCTGTTGATTCCTTCCATAAGAAGAAGACTTCTGGAATTCGGTAGTCGGGGGTTGGAGGTTCGAAGGGAAGATCCATACTCCGAATCCACGAGTCGCGATGTCTCGACTTCGCAAGAAATAATCTGGACCGTCGGATTGTGGGAGGCTTAGGACCGTTGATCTGTGGTGAGGAATTCATGATTTTGGACTTCAGAAAAAGGGAGAAGAGTTGCATCATAGATTCGCAAGACCCGAAGTCCCGTAGTGCACGGAAGCTGGGCCCAAGGCCACATCATGAGGTCCCATCGATGAAAGTACATGGAGGAGATAGCGCCCACTAAGTGCCTAACTTAGACTTCGGGAGTTCGGGGGTTGAGCGAGTCAAGATTAGCTCTCAACAAGATACCCTAAATCGCAAATTACAAAGTGATTTTTGGGTTAGTCTGTGGTCACATCAGTGTTCATGTGGAGTGAAGGCTTGCATCTAGTGCTTGTTCGCACGGGCGGAGTATATGAAAAGGACCTGTGGCCTTTAAGTGTTGATGGTTCCAGCAGGGACCAAGGAGCCATTTCGGCTCGAGGAATTCGAATACCCAAATACCGGAAGATTAGTAGACCTTGCTAAGGTGGGGTCCTTCGTTAGTTCCCAAGACCTGGGAAGACCTCTCAAGGATAAATTCAACAACTCAACATCTTGCATTGTCTCACCAATGGTTGTGAGTTGATCTCACATTTGAGTAATCTTCATAAGGTAACTCACAATTGTGTCTTAAGTGTGTAAATGTGTTGAACCTACACATAATAGATCTAGCTAAAAAATAATACACACATTTGCATAGAGAATTTGAGAAACAAGAAGAAGGAAAGAAATAATGAAAGAATTATCATTAACCGTATTCCATACTCAAAGAGTGAATAATTTACAATAGATATAGTATACATGAGTAACTAATGATTCAAAGTGGTGGTCTACAGTGATATGGACACACACCAGCAGTTACAGGAGTGAACTTCCACCTAGTCTAGTCTCTCAGGTAATTACGAGAGTGAACTGCCACCTAGTTGAGTTAACTAGTCAAATAGTCTTCAGTTAACTGATTGAATAGAGAGTAGTGAGGAGTTAACTCAGGGAATCAGGGAAATGCACCAGTCTGGTGATGATCCGAAGGAAAGTGCGCATTAGCTGGTGACAATCCCAATATTGCATGGTGACAAAACCAAAGCAACATCTAAACTCAACTAGTCAAACTGAAGTGTCCACTGAAAGAGAATAATCTTCAGGTGGAATATTCTCTTCTAAAATATAGGAGACTAGATAATGATTAATTATGACTAATAAACAAGAAAAAACCTTAGGAAAAATAAATCCTGGGTGTGTGTGAAGTAACTCCAACACCCCCCCTGAACATCACTATGGTGAAAATAAAGAATGGGTCTCAGTAATGAGGCCATGTTAGGTACCCAAATACAAAATATACACTGAGCACCA
>JASDQU010010869.1:72001-84891 GCA_032191745.1 Picea mariana | reverse complement strand
CGATGTAGTATGAGATTCAGGGGGAGAAAATGAATATGTCATCGTGATGGAGTAGAGGAGATAATCTCAGAGTTAAGCAACTATAGTGAGAATGGAGTAGTCATTCTAAGTTTTAGAAAAAGCAACTGCAGGTGTAGAGTCCGAGTTCCAGAAGGAATAGTTGTAGAGAGAGTAGAGGACATACTCTCAGATAGTAAGATAGATAGTGCTTTGTGAAACACACATAGAGCCAACACTTGATTTAGTAGATTGAGTTGCAGCTGAGAAAGTGTACCAATTTGGTACAATTTGATGTGAAAATGTGGTTCGTTGATATATTTGATGAACACGAATACATATATATGTTTTGCGATGAACAAATTGAGCCTAGACATGTTCACCTGATTATGGAAAAACATGTGATAAGGTACCTGAAAGTTACAATTGATTATGGACTCAAATATATCTTGGATCGCGAAATAAGATTACAGGGCTACACAGATTCAGATTGGGCAGGAAGTATCACAGACCGGAAAAGTACATTCGGATGTTGTTTTAGTATGGGATCAACTGTGATATCGTGTCTCAATCAGAAGAAGACATGTATGGCACTTAGTTCTGCAGAGGCAGAGTATGTGGTAGCATGGTCAGCTTGTGGTGAAGCAGTATGGCTTCAGAAGTTGATTGCATAATTGTTTGATATCGATTTGGAGGAAACTTGTATATTTTATGACAACCAGAGTTGTATAAAGTTGTCAGTGAACCCAGTGTTTCATGACAAGTCCAAGAATATTGAGATCAACTACCATTATATCTGAGAGATGATACATAAGGGAGCAGTAAAGCTCTAGTATGTTCTTACCGATGAGGAGGTAGTAGACGTGTTGAATAATCCTCTGCCGAGAGTGAATATTTGAATACTTTAGAGACAAGCTTGGTGTGGTCCAGAAGGATTTTCCCTCATGAGAGGGAAGTGATGTGTTCCCCAGTAGCGGGAAGTGATGTGTTCTACTCCAGTGTAGGTTGGCACTCCAACGCAGGATGGTATGTTACCCCAATGCATGTTGGTACTCCAATGCAGGTTGGTATGCTACCCCAACGCAGGTTGGTATGCTACCCCATAACATGTTGGTATGCTACCCCAGTGCAAGTCGGTACTCCAATGCAGGATAGTATGCTAACCCAACACAGGTTCATACTCCAATGCAGTCTGGTATGCTACCCCAGTGTAAGTTGGTACTCCAACACAAGCTGATATGCTACCCTAGTGCAGGTTGATACTCCAACGTAGGCTGGTATGTTACCCCATTGCAGGTTGGTACTCCAACGCAAGCTGGTATGCTACCCCAATCCAGGTTGGTACTCCAACGTAGGATGGTATGATACCCCAACACAGGTTGGTACTCCAACGCATGTTGGTATGCTACCCCAACATAGGTTGGTATGCTACCCTAGCACAGGTTGGTACTCCAATGCAGGCTGGTTTTCTACCCCAAGGAAGGCTGGTATGCTACCCCAATGTAGGTTGGTATTCCAACGCAGGATGGTATGCTACCCCAATGCAGGTTGGTATTCCAATGCAGGCTGGTATGCTACCCCAATGAAGGATGGTATTCCAACGTAGGCTGGTATTATACCCCAGCGCAGGTTGGTACTCCAACCCAGGCTGGTATGCTAGCCCAGTGCAGGTTGGTAATCCAATGTAGGTTGGTATGCTACCTCAGTGCAGGCTAGTACTCCAACGTAGGTTGGTACCACAGTGCAGTTTGGTACTCCAACGTAGGTTGGTATGCTACCCCAACACAGGTTGGTACTCCAACACAAGCTAGTATGCTACCCGAGCACAAGTTGGTACTCCAACACAGGATGGTATGCTACTTTAGCGCAGGTTGGTATGTTACTCCAACGCAGATTGGTATGTTAACCCCATTGTAGGTTGGTATGCTACTCCAACGTAGGTTGGTACACTACTCCAGTAAAATTCCAAAACTTCCTATGATATATATATCTTTGATTGACAACAAGACAATGACGAGATGTGAAGAAGCGTAGAAGCAGTGATGATGATCGTGATGAGAAGAATACCTTGCTTGCTAAGAGGGAGTGTTGAAGTTTGAGTATATTTATAAGATATCCTTATTGTATTTGACCAAGACAAAAGCCTAAATAATATTATTATGTTATATTTGTTAAGACGACCCTATTGTGCCTTTGTAAAAGTTGGCCCTATTATGCCTTGACTAGTAAAATGAAAAATAAAAGGACAAATTGAAAGCTCGGACCAGACCTAATTTTAGGTTGGACAAACTACTATTTATAAAGGATTCCAGTGCTTCATTTGAATATACTACACACTAGCTCTAAAGCTAAGAAGAGGAAGTGTGCAAGTCTTAGAGGGAGACACTATTGCAGCTAGAAGGTGATGTTGTGGATATTCTTGGTCTACTTATTAGTTATATATTGGTTATGTGGTGTGCTACTCTTCCCTAGTCAATGGTTAGAGGAGGATCTTCTGCTTTATTAGTTCTCTCTTGGAGAGAGGCATTGTTCTTGGTTGGTGAATCTATATTGAGGAAGTTTGCTGGGTTTTTCCCAAGGTAAATCTTGTGTATGATGTGGATTTTATTCTTTTAGTGATCCTTTATATGCAGTCATCATGCTAATGGTTAAAATTAAAATAAAACTAATCTAATTAACTTCTTAAGATGAAAATTCAACAAGAAATTCCCATTCCCCCACTTCGATTTCCATTTCGTTGCAATGCCGATATGCTTGTTGTTTCATCCTATTTTTTGTTATATCCAAGTTGTCAATCAATAGTTGGAGAACCCCTTGTTGTTGATCTATGTGTTCCTCCATTTCTTTAACCTTCTCTTTCCCTCTCAAGGGTGGTGTGATGGATGGAGGATTATAGTCATAAATTTCCATAAATCAGAACATTTTTTATTAAGTATCGAAGGAAGTGTTGTACCACCATTCTACAAAGATCAACCACTTTACAAATTATGTCCATTTATCATATGCAAATAAATGAAGATACCCTTCTAGAAATTTATTTACAATCTTAGTTTTTCCTTTGGATTGAGGATGGTAAGAGAAGTTGTAATCCAATTAAGTATCCAAATAAGAAAATAATTCAGTCAAAAAATTGCTAGTGAAAAATAGATCTCTATCACTTACAATAATCTTGGGGATTCCATGTATCTTTTGAATGGTTTCAATCAATGTTGTATCTAATGTACTTTATTTAAAAGGAAGAAATAGAGAAAAAATGGGCATACTTCGTGATTCTATCCACCCCTATCATGATGACACTCTTTCCTTCAGACTTGGGTGAACCTGTAACAAAATCCATTGAAGCCTCTTCTCAATGTTGACTTGGTATGGATAATGGTTTTTGGAGACCTAGGGTATTAACTATATCTCCCTTATTCTATTGGTAAACTAAACAATCAACCACAAACGTTTGAGCATCATTTTTAAGAACTCCCTAGAAAAAATCATTCTCGATCCTATGGTAAGTTTTCAGAAACTTTGAATCTTCTCATATAGGATAAGTATGAAATTCCAAAAGGACCTCTTGTTCGAGTTGGAAATTCTTACATAAATACCATAGTGAATCATTCTTCCACACAAATTAGAGTTGATTTCTGCAGTCATAGCATAATTGAGATTAGAGTTGATTTCTATAGTCATTTCTGTCTGTTATGGTTTACCCCTAGCCACAGAGAGATTTTCCTCGTAACATAATTGGCGACCATACTGGGGAAATAATCTTCTTTTTCGGGGTTTGGAGTGTTTTTCTCCTTAGATTGCTCTCGTTCATATTGAGTTTCTTTTCGTATGATTTCTTGAAATTCTCTGTTCACTCTGAGACTGAGGTTCGTAGCCTTCTCCTTACCCTAGCTATGTTTTGACACATAAACGTGGGTTTTTGCTTGACAGTCGTGTACATATGCATTATGTACTTCTACAAGTTGCGTACATACACACATTTCTCTTGAACAGTGTGTACACCAACCTTTGTTTCTTGATTTTTGGGTTTGGTGGTTTTTGGGTAGGTTTTGATGGTTTTTGAGTCTTGTTGGGTCTCTGTGGTGACTTTTAAGTGTCTGTGGAATGACAGGAAACCTATCTTTGGTTGAATTTTTGGGTGGTTCCTTTCTCATCATCTTTTTCATTTTGATTGTTTTTGCACCTTGTGCTGGGTGTTTTTCTCCTTGATATCCTACTTGGGTTGTCTTTGTCTATACACAATAGAGTCTTTATATATCAAGATGTTGTTCAGTCCTTGCATTTTCATTTTATTATATTGAAAATAAAAAATACTAGGAATTTTACATTGATTGGAATTTTGATCTCTTGATTCTTTGCCATTTATCTTAGTGCATGTAAATAAAGATTACATTTTACTTAGAATTGCATAATTGAATTAAAAATTGCATTTTTGAAAAGCATATCATTTATTGGAAATTGAAGTTAGGACTTTGCACTGTATTCATATTCATTTATTTTACTTGCCGAGTCATAACATCACTAATTTCACAACCACACCTTTTGAGTAAGAAAGGACATTAACATTAACACTATAATTTAAAATTGATTAGTAACAATTTTATTTTCTAGGGTGCACAAACTAGCTTAGGATTTAGTGCCTTGGGATAGGATTTTGTGAGTTAACTTATCCAAGGCTATTAAATCAAGATATGTGTCTGACTAAGGGAGTGGAGAAATCCATTGTATAATCAGTAATATCATGAGGCTCTTCTTACACCGGAGTTAAGGACGAGGTCGCGTGAGGTCGGTTGAAGGGATATCCCCCCGATACCTTCTTAGCGTTAGTTATATTTCTGGGGATATATTCATATACATGGATATTGCTAGTGCCCTTACCTCCATGAGAGGTAGTTCTTTCAAGGTTTCAGTATTTTCCACCCTTCCCATATGGTGGACCTGACTTACGACTATTCGCCTGTGCATCGGTTATACCGTGGTTTCTTAGTTGCTTGACTCAGGTACCACATAGGTTACTTGTAGGGGTTATTCTTCAGGTACCCTGGGTCAGATAAGGGTCAGACAACACACAACCTTTATGGAGGATTACCTCTCCAAGGGGTTCTGACTGATTGGTTGTTAAGCCCACGAGGGCCCTTATAACTGATTATGTTTCCTCCAATATTTAGCAGTGGAGTCTCAGGCCCCTCTTGGGCGAGGCATACCTACTTTAGAGAGGGAGGTCCCTTTCGGCCACTTTATCTTGTTTGTGTTCATATTGGCCATTTGATTATTTTTTGGTGTGCTCTTTGATTATTAGTATACCTTTGAGATTTTATACCAATATTTGAGTTGCCATTATCATGGATAGTGGAGTTCATGTGAGTCCCTCCTTTACCACTACCCCCCCCATGATGTTCACCCATTTCATGGGGATGAACCCGTCTGCTTTTCATAATGGTATGAAAAATTATGACACTCAGTCCATGCCTTGGGTTTCTAATCATTTTCCTATTGATATGCCAAACATACCTTCACCCGTACCATCCTCTCCCTGGCCCACTTATATGAATCCTAGTTTTGGATCTGAAGGCACCATGGCCCCGTCATCTACATCTTCGTATGATAGGAGTCATGTCCCTCAACCAACTCTCATTGTGGGAGGTTGGAACCTCCCCTCTTACAGATCCAGTCCTAGCCATGTTTTTTCAGGATCCATTACTCAAATGGGTGGTTATTCTACTTATTAAACCCCATCTGTGTATCCTTCATCTGCCATGCCAATTCCTACAAACACTTTTCCCATGGAGGGTCCACATATGTCCTCTAGTATTTCATACGGAGGGAATCAAGTTTATGGTTCGGGCTACCCTCTTCACAACACCCCTTCACATGGGGAAAACATATATCCTCACTTGAATAATCCTTATCATACTTTTGTCTCTTCGCAGACATCTACTTCAGTGATGATTCTCGTACAAACCTCTATGGATCAATTAGGCAAAGGATACCACCTTTCCAGACAGGGACATAGTGTAAAATAGGACCCTTCTTGGCCTGCAATGTCTCAATACCAATCTTTCCCAGGACCTTGGTCTCAAATGCCACAACTCACCACCATCGCTAGTCCAGTCACTGCTAGTCATATTGGAGCTCCATCACCAACCGTTGCTAGTCATGTTGGATATTGGTCGACAACCTCTGCAGTTCATGTTGAAGACCTGCAACCAGTTGCTGCTAGTCATGCTGGGGGAATCAGTCTAGTCTCCATGAATCATATTGATATCACATCTCCAACCTCTGTACATAATGTGGGAGATGAACCTCCATCCTTTGCCAGTCACGCTGATAGCATGTCACCGGCCAGTGTAAATGATGTTGGGGGAATTCATACAATTGAGAAGCCTAGATGTGTCATACATAATCCCATATTCCTTTGTAGGACTTGCAAAGGAAGTCACCTTACACATTTGTGTCCTGCTACTGTCGGGATATTGAAAGTGTGGTTCTCACCTGGGGGCCCTTCAGGTTATGAGGCATATGTGGTTTCCCCACACTATGTTCCTCCTTTGGTTGACACGACAGTCATGCCGATGCAATCCTCACTTGACCACACCCCCATTTTTTAGGGTGATGCATCTCCTGACCTTATTGTCAGGGATCTTATTCAACCAACGGGTAAAGAAGTGGTCCTAGTGATGCAATTTCCGGTCAATCCAACCCTTTCCTTGGAGGGTGATGTGTCCTTCAACCATGTCGTTAGCATTTCTGGTACTGCACCTTCTGAACAAGAGAGAGTTTTACTCTCCCCGAGTACTCTCCCTTCAAGTCCTGGAGAAGTTCCCTTTGATTGGGATGGTCTTCTGGGGTATCCAATTCCTCCTCCTATGTCCTTTCAAGTAAGAGACATTATCTAATATATCATGGAGAGGTAACCTCCACTAGCACTTTATCCTCGTCGACTTGGAGAGATTTGGGTTTTCCCAAGCTTGTGTCGGCTATTCATAAGATGCTGACCTTTCACAAAAGTCCATCATGGGAGCCTTAACCTCCCCCATGACATGTCGCCTAGAAACCTCTCAACGAGTCTAATTTAAGCTCCTTTCCGACTCATCTAAAAAGAAAAAATATTGCCGAGTTCATTTGTCTCTTTCACACTCGTTAAATTGGACTTGAAAGGGTGTGAGTCTTGGTTAAGCACTTTTCCGACTCATTTTCAAAAAGAGAAAATATTGTCGAGTGAACTTGTCTCTTTCACACTCGTAAATTGGATTTGAAGGGACTTCTATTTGGTACAAGTTTATCCCATTTTCAAACCAAGTAGACTAAGATTACGAAAAAAAACATTTTTTGGCATTAAGTTGTGATTGCATCTCATGCCCTTGCTTGTAGTATTGAGCTTATTGTCAGTTCTTTCTTTGCGTTATAAACCATTTTCCTCAACAATTTTTCATCCTCAACCAAGCAGAGCCTTGTTTATATCCTTCACAACTTGACACCCCATACCCAAGAGGGAACATTCCCCCAAGTGTCCATCTCCTGCATGCACCTCCTTGCATTGAGAATAGGTATGTTCCACTACTGGAACTAGTTTTTCTTACTTGTGACACTCATTTACTCCTTTGTATCATAGCATTCATTTGACTATGAAAAAACAAAAAAAGATGGGAGGGAAGGGAGTATTATCTTATATTGGCAGCAGTCGTGTTGCCTTTGAACAGAGCACAAAATTTTTGAGTCCACTTGTCATCATAATTTTGGGTTTAGCATGACGTTAGGAAGTTGAGCTTGTTACAGAGAGTTTACTCCCCTGACTGATTACTCTTCCAGTCCCTATGGATAATTTGATTGATGCCTCCTGCATCTCATGGTTTCATCATTGAGTCTATGCTACCAGAGTCTTCCATATGTCTCATGATCTTGTTCAAAGGATGTCTATCAACCTGTGTCGACCATTCCTCAGAACTCTTGACTTTTCATGTCGGTCATACCCTCAGTTTGTCTCATAATCACATGAAGTTATAGTCATATTGCGCACCTTGGTCCTACTTTCCTCATTGGTAGGTAACCTTGAACCCAACAGAAGACATTTCATCATTGGTCGTTGACTGGGTGGTTTCCCTTGTGTTCGACGGAAAGAAATCTAATCACACATCGGGATTCATGCAGTGTATTGGATGCCATTAGCCTTATTGGTGGTTTCCTCACCTTTGTCAGCAGTTTTCCTCATTGGATTCTATTCAAAGAGTATTTTTTGTGTACCGCTTGCACCTGGAAAACGTGAAAGATGCACAGGGTCATTGGTTTGTGAACATGTTCTTCGTCCGATTTCCTCCAAATCATCAAGCTCCTACTTTGTACCTCATGCTGAATGATGAGAGATGCCTTAATTCTCTCCTTTTAGCGGGTCTCCTTCCATCAAATTCAGCTCATCTATTATGGAGACAAGACCTAGAGTCCTATGAGTACCTAGAGGCTTGCAGTCATTAGTGGCAAGTTATCTCTCCATCGACAGTTGGGAATACATCAATGTCTCCTTATCAATGGATTCTTCAAGTGTTCGACTCCAACTCCTTTATTCACACTTGTAAGAATGTACTCGATGCCTTGATACCTACTTTCATGATCTGTAGGTCATCTCACATTTGTTAATGATATACCTCAATGACCAGTAATCAAATGAATTCTCATTATGTTTGAACTCAACTCCTTTATTCACATAATGTAGACTTGCACCTTTGGCGGATTGTGTAGAAGACTTGAATACATCAGTTTATAGTCGCATCTTTCCTGAGTTGTTGCTACCTTTTCATTGGACCAGTACCTATGTGACTTCAGTGATCATGGGAGATCAAATTGTACTCCATTATATACAGATATCTTCATATTGATTTTGAGACTGGTTTTACTGGGCCTCGTTCGTGACTATGACAACCTTTGGCATGTAACCACATTTTTATTTACCTATTCATGGCCATGGAAAGTTGTTTGGTATATTTTCAAATGGATTTGCAGAGTAATTCAAATTGGCAGCCATCTATGCAAAGTCAGTACATATTGTAATGAGAAACTAGTTCTTCTAGTTGGGTCCCCATTACTCCACTTTTGGGTCTTATAATGTGTTTCGTCCATCGCAGATACTCCTCTGACCTCACACATTAGGGGGCATATATTATATCAAGATTTGCCTCAACCTATGCAATCTTTCACAAAGGACATTTTTCCATTTCCCTATGTAGACTTGAAGTCCCTTTTTGCAAATCCCAGAGCTAAAAACATGATTTTTCCAGATATACATGCCCTTCCTATATTACAACATCCATATATGCAGTTTTCACCACTACATCCCGTGTACATCGAGAAATGTGCCCAAAATTAAAAAATGGTGTCGTGTTTCCATGTCACATCACGAGATCAATGATCCTTGGCCTTCCATATACTGGAACATTTTGACTCGGCCCTTCAGTTCCACTTGAAGGCTATAAATGGGCCAAATCCGAGCTGTGGAAAAGGGGAGAAAGAATTCAATTTTGAGAGAAAAGTTACTATGGAGAAATTGTTCACTTCACATTGAATTTGCATCCCTTTGTCCTTTAAGTCTGAACACATTGTTCAACCCCCAAGCTCTTCCCTTATTGATTGAGAACTTCATTGTCTCTCTTATATGATCTTTCCTTTGGTGGAGGATTGAAGTGGTGGAGGCCCAGCTGGAAGGAACTTAGTTTCTCGGTTCTGAACTGTGCCGACACAAAAGTTTATAACTCATTCACTTCTGCTGATGATATCTTAATAGAAATACTCTTTTCTTGTCCAATTAATATCTCAAAAATATTTGAATTGTTATTCCATGGGAATATTTGTTATGAATTTTGATGGATTATGCTATTGAATGTGCTAAAATTATATGTTATCACCATATTATTGCGTTTCTTGGTTGTTGATGACTAGTTGCAGGTATATTTCTTTGGGTCAAGTGCCCAACAGTGGACTTCATTGAACGTCTAGACGAGGTAGGCCTCTTATATTGTCTTGTTAGCATATTTGTTTATATAGCATACTTGAGATTAGATTTGATTTTTGTAGTTATTTTTGTCTGTTGTGGTTTACCCCTAGCCATAGAGAGATTTTCCTCGTAACAATATTAGATTAGAAAAAATATGTACACAACCATCATTCCCACATACTGACAGGTATATCAAGAGTCCCCTAGGTCTCTTGAAACCATCTCTAGATCAGTCGATCGACCACCTGACTGCTATAGTGACACCAAGAACAACACTTGGGAAGATTCTCTCTAGTACCTAGGTAATCGGGTAGTACAGCTAAGGGTACAATTGATCCTCCTTAGTTGGTTCCCTGAGATATTGGGCCAATTACTACTGTTCGACCCCGCATGTATATCAGAGAGTTATAGCATAGGTAAAACCCTTGTCTATAGGAACCCTATAAACCCTAGCCCCTGGGAAAGAAACAAAACAAAACATGAACATACGAGATCTATTGCAACTCCACCTTGCCTCTTGCAATCTGGTGGTGGAATTCCTACATATTTTTTCCTGTTAACATTTTGGGTCATTCATTACTGCAGTATTCAGGTTGGAGTATAACTCTACAGAAGTTAAAAAAAAGAGTATAGTGGTCCCACCGACACCCTCATTCAGGACATATCTCATTAGATTCTTCTCTTCACCCTGCTTGCAATGATACCTATCATTTTTAATCCTTTTTCCCCATGGACCCGAACCCCTTCCTGACACCCTTATTTGGCACCTATCCCATTGAATTCCTCTCTTTGCACTGATTGTAATGTTACCATTATCCAGTACACTTTTTTCTGTGTTGAACCACCTGCCCCTTTCCCTCCCCAATGGTCCACACGTGCATCCAAGACTAGGATACCCACCTCAATGACCTGGAAAAAGTCAATGAGAAAAACAAGAAGGATATCTCTGACCTTACTTCCAACATTGCTAGCATAAATTCTCGGCTTTCCCCCTTAGAAACACTTCCCACAACAGTGACCAACTTGACCGCCATGTGTCAGCAATCCCAAGAAGTAGTGAATAACTTGAGAGCATTGTTTAAGCAATTCCAAGATCCTTTCTCTTTTTCCCCACCTTATAACCCATAAGGCATTGAATCCTCCCATTCCACGTCCCTTCTTTCCAACCACTTTCAATGGGACCTGTGTCTTCCTAGATTGAAAGTGAACAAATTTGATGGCTCAGATCCCATAGGCTAGGTCACTCAAATGGAACACTATTTATCTTTGCATGGAATTACTGATGAGTTGGCCAAACTTCATTATGGTGTCCTTTATCTAGATCCTGAAAGATGGAAATGGTGGAAATGGAGAAAAAATGCACACCAAGGGTATGTGGCTTGGACACAATTGTTTGCAGATATTTATGAATGCTTTGACACTGACACCCACCATTTAGGTCATTTGACCAAGTTGAAACAATATGGCATAGTGGAAGACATTATAGATGCCTTTGAGCACTTGGATTTCCACATGGAGGACATGTCAGATGATTTTTTGGGGGAATGCTTTATTAGTGGCTTAAAGGATGAAATTCATGCCCATGCCCTAATGGCTCATCCCCAGACTTGGTTGGAAGCTACTAAAATAGCTCCATGAAATGTGGGGTATTTGCGAAAAAGTGTCTCCAAATTGGTCAATACAACCTGAAGCCACATATGTTTTCTATTGACATGGGTGGTTGTGATATTTTGCATAGTGCAGAATGGTTGCACACTCTTGGTCCCATCCTCATGGATTTTAAGAAATTAACCATGAAATTCCAATAGGAAGGACAACAATATATGTTCCAAGGCATCATAGGAGGCTCCCCTGATATCATCAATTCCCATCAAATGGAAAATCTCCTCAAAAAATGTAATTCAGGTATTATTCCCCAACTCCATTCCATTCAAGTAGTTGAGACACCCTCTATGCATCCTAACCTCCAATCTATCCTCTCCAAACACCAAGCTATTTTTTCCACTCCCCATGGAATTCCCCCTTCCCTTGGTGTTCATGATCATTCCATTCCTCTAGTCCCTGGCAGTCTTCCTCCCAATGTTCTCCTTTATTTTCACCCTTTTTCCCAGAAGAATGAAATTGAGGAAATTGTTCAAGAATTTTTTGAAGAAGGTGTTATCCGTCCTAGTACTAGACCCTATTCTTCTTGTGCAGTCATGGTCCTCAATAAAGAAGGCATTTGGCACATGTTTCCCAACTTTTGTTCCCTCAACAAACTCACCATCAAAGACAAATTTTCCATTCTTGTCATTAATGATCTATTGGACAAATTGAGCAGTGCTCAGTACTTTACTAAACTTGAACTTTGTTCTCACTACCACTAGATACATATGAAAGAGGAATACATTCCAAAGAATACATTTAAAATGCATTAGGGTCACTATGAGTTCTTGGTAATGCCCTTTGGCCTGTGTAATGATCCCTCCACTTTCCAAAGTCTCATGAATCATGTCTTCTGTCCTTTTCTCTATCATTTTGACTTAGTTTTGTTTGATGATATTCTCATCTATAGTAGAACTTGGACATCCCATCTTGCCCATGTGGATATTCTCATACATAGTACACCAGAATTGTACGTGGAAATCCAAATGGACAAAAACCAAAGAATTATTTCTTATATATCAAAATATTGCATTCATAGGAAGCACCAACTTTGAAATTATCTAGCACCAACTAGAAGGAGTCTCCAACCTGAAGGAAGATACTGTTCGACAACACAGGTATTCCAACAAAGGATGAACACCTTTAGTAACCACTCACATAACCAGATCAAATATCAAAACACCGATGTTTTCACGTGGTAAAACCCCTACGGGGAAACATCCACGGCCCCAGCCAATGCGGCCACTTGGAGCAGTTTATTAATGCAAAG
>JASDQU010010869.1:17014-27801 GCA_032191745.1 Picea mariana | reverse complement strand
ATCTTCCTCTAGATGCTTCTCTTAATAGACATATTTAGTATAAATAAGGGTCGAGGGTATGAAAAACCCTAGCTTGGATATTATTGTAACAGAGCGTTGCTCGACTGGAGGTTGCCCCCTCGAAGAGGCCTGTGAACATTGCTATCTGATTCAAAGTGTTATTTTTGTTGCTATTTCATATATCATTTCTGTGTATTGTGAAGATTATGCTGGATATTTTACTGTTATTCTGTCATTTCTAGCATTTCCTTTCTGTTCTGCATATTTTATATATCTGGTATCGTGAAAAATAGTAGGTGAAAAAATATTTTGAGTCAACATATGACGAATCCATAGGATAGTCTATTTTCAATAGGCTAGAACTCATAATTTTTGGTTTTGCATTTGAAATTTGAAATTATACTTGTTGAATGTTTCTTCTTCTCAGGGAGTTCAACAGTAATTTCGTCAAAATTCATCACATGCTCTTCAAAAATACTCATGGAGGGTAGAATAAGAAAGAAGAAGATGGGGAAGAGTTGTGATCATCAAATCTCAACAAGATAATCTGATTGGTTCAGAAAATACTAAACCAATAGTGTTGTGGACAAAAGATAATTCATTTATCTCTGTTGTTTGTGCTCCATTTGTTCCAAAAAATATTAATGAAATTTTTTCAATCCAATGAACAAACATGTAACTTGAATGATCCAACTTTTGACCAAGATATCAAAATCTAGACATAGAAGAGAAAAAACAAACCCAAAATAAAAATAGTATAAACAAAAGTTGTACAAAATGGAAATAAAATATATACAAGAAACACTATCAATGAAAAGTAAATCATCCAAGTTCAACATAGTGTTTTCTGTGTGAACCATTTGTCATATAAGAGAATAATTGCCCATCTGTGTCTTTTAGTAAATAGAAGTTGTTTCCAACAATAGAGGTAATTACATAAGGAACTAGTCATAACTTATGAAACTTAGAATGCTTACCTTTATCAGCATGAGTAGAATCCCATAGTAAAACCTTTTCATCAACTGCAAAATTAGTTGATTTTTTCCTCTTATCAAAGTATTTCTTAACAATATGTTTTCTCTTTTTAATATTTTCAAGAGAAAAGATCCTTTGTTCTTCTAAAGCCAACAAAGTATGTATCCTTTGTGGGATATCAATAGAGTTCAAATATTTTGCTTGCAATGCTAATCTAAGGAAGTTAATTCAAGTTCCACATGCATTATTGTTGCTTTGACATATAATAATTGAAAAGGAGTATGGCCAATATTTATTTTTGTGGTGATATGATCTACTCATAATGCATAAGTAAGTAAAGTATGCCACTAATAAGGTTTATCATTTGTGATCTTCTTAAGAATTTTAACCAGATTCTTATTCGTTGATTCAACTTGTCCATTTCCTTTTGAATAACATGTAGATGAAGTGAAGTGACTCACTCCAAGTTTGTTGAGAAATTGGGTCAATTTTTTGGATATAAATGTTGGCCCATTATCAGAAATAAATTCGATTGGAAGACCAAAATGAGAAAATATATTAGATTCTAAAAAGGAGATTACCTGCTCATCTTGTGCATGTTTAAGAGGAACTACCTTGGTCTACTTCATAAAGTAGTCTATTGAAATCAAGATAAAAATATGACCAGAAAAATATGAGGGGTTAATAGGTCCAATAAAATCCAACCCCCATTTAGAAAAAAAGGAGATCAGGTAAAATTGGATACAAAGGCATAACAAAAAATTTCTCTTTCCAACAAAATTTTGACATTCAATATAGGCTTGTAAAAACTTATATGAATCTCTAAAAACTAAAGGCCAATGATAAACAATTCTCAAAATTTTATGAACAATGGCTTTGGCAACAAAATGTCCACCAATGTGAATATTTGAATATGTTGACCCATGAATTTATTTTAAAATATTTTGGGTTGTTTTATCATCTACGCAATGTAACAACAGTATGTCAACAATCCTGCGAAAGAGTGATTTGTTTAAGTTTAAATGTTTAGCCTCAAGTTGAGTCCTTCTATGTTCATGATATTCAATATTATTGGGACATATTTCATATTGAAAATAATAGATGATATCCCAATATCAGGGATGTGCTTCTAAATCAATATTTCCATATTCAATAAAAAATAATGTAGACAAGGAATCCTCATTATTTTAAGAAGAAATTATTGGTTCAAGGTGCTGAGCTAGGTGTAAGGTTAGATCACATCCCTTAATAGTGTTAGAATTTGTGATCGTGAAACCACGTTCCTGTATCTTGGCAATCCAATGTGCAATATTTCTAGATAAATTTGTTTGTGAAAGCAAAAAATTAACTGCGGGAAAAGGGAATTTTACCTAAGTATGCTTGCCTAAGATAAAATGCCGAAACTTTTCAATAGCTTTAACAAGAGTGAAAGTGTGTTTTTCTATTAAAGTGTATTTGAATTCATCATTAGATAAGCTCTGGCTCATGTAATCTATTGGTTGCTCATTGTTTTGATCATCTTTTTGAAGAAGAATTGCAGAGATTGCTTCTTCATTGGCATTCGTGTAAATGATGAAATATTTTTTTAAGTTTGTATTTTCCAAAACAGTTGTATAACTAATTTCTTTTTTTATCTCTACAAAAGATTTTTTAGTATCATTATTCCAAGAAAATGATCGATCATTCTTTAACATATTGTGTATAGGATTTACCATTCTAGCACAATAAGGAATGAATCTTTTAACAAAATTAATCTTGCCCACGAAAGATTGGATTTCCTTTTTTGAAGATGGGGCTTGAAAATTATGAATTAAAATAACACTCTCTGGATCAATATTGATTCTTGAGTCAGATACAATATGTCTGAGTATTTTTCCTACAGTGACACTTGAAATATATTTTGTAGGATTCAAATACATTCCAAAGTTTTTGCAATGAAGAAAAACTTGTTTTAGATGATCAAAATGATCTTGTCGGTTTCTTGAATAAACCATTAAATCATCAAGATAGAATTTAATTATTTTACCAATAAGATCATCAAACACTATTTTCATAGCTCTTTGAAAGGTAGCACTTGCAATAATTAAACTGAAAGGAATTCTTTCATAAGCAAAGGTGCCACAACGTTTGGTAAAAGTGGTTTATACTTGTCAATTCTCTTGATTCGAATTTGATTGTATCAAAAAAACCCGTCAAGAAGTGACATCATCTATGATCCTTCCACTTGATGTAAACTAATTTCCATTTTAGGAAGAGGGAAATTATCTTTAACACTTGCCCTATTTAAGGCGTGGAAATCAACACATGGTCTTATGTCACCATTCGTTTTTCGTATCGGGACAAGGTTAGATACCCATTCTAAATATTTTACAGGAAAAATAATATGGGAATTAATGAGATTTTCAACCTATTTCCTAATTGTTGCTTCTAGTGCAGGATTAATAGGCCTCTATCTTTTCCTTATGGGTTTTTCTTCTTCCTTGATAAGAATTGCATGATGAATAATGTTAGGATTTTTTTTTTATTGGTAGGTATCTATTGTATTAACTATAAACAAAATATACAAAAATACATGAGCAAATCCAACCCTAGGAGACCATGATAGTCTTTGGGAAATCAAAAGGACCTTCCCCTAGGGGGGAAACCAATCCAATAAGTTATTCATATGTTTTTTGAAACTGTATAATATTTTTCTAAAAATGATTATACTTTTTCGTAACCATAACTTATTGATAGATTGGGTTGGTTGTCATTGATCTCAACCATTGAAGCAAGTCCGATAGAAAATTCGGGTAGCCTCAAAGGTATGATTAAGGAACCCAAGTTAGTTCGAGGTATTTGAACATGAAGGTCAATGAATATGCATCTAAGACTATCATGGATGGATAATACATGTCATGTCATTTCTGGTGATATGTGGTACGTCACATAGTTCTTCACAGTTGAGGATATATGGCTTATTGAAGTTGGAGAACCCTCATGAGTTATCTAGAAGTACCTAGAAGGTCAAAGAAGTCGATTATTCTAGAAGCTCCTAGAAGAAGTTTACTAGTCAAAGTGGTTGTAACCAGGAGTTAATCATGGGTTAAGTTGTTGCAATAAGAAAATAATTAAAAATAAATTAGTTGCAATAAGAAGTAGTGATTTTACTATTTATGGATAAAGTGGTTGCAAGTGGGTAAAGTAGTTGAAAGTGGGTTATCCCTAAAGAGGGAAGTTGGGTAAAATAGTTAGAAGATAACCCCTAAAGGAAGCCACTTGGAGAGTATAAATAAGAGAGCAAGGGACTCCCATTAGCAACTATTGAGAACATTGAATATCTATTGTTGTGAAAGGTTTATTGTAGGTATTCATTGATACATCTGAAGTTGCATAAGTCTAAGGAAGAGAAGGTAGACTAACAAAATGGTTTTGTAGCCACAATGGAGAGAGAAAATATTTCTAAAAACCCTAGTTAGGGTCATCCCCACGAGTCACACAGTAGACGTCTCACGAGGAACCCCTACAGGTTGCGTAGAGCCTATCACGCGAGGCCCTGCTCGACACCTCATCTGCATCATGTGAGCCACTATGAGACCTAAGGATGAGAGGTGATTCGGGTTGCAAAGGATGAGCAGAGGCTACAAGAACTTCAATAGTGAACAAGTACAACATATCTATCTACAAGTTCAAAAGGTGTGTTATATGCTTATGTGTAGTTGGATGTTGTTTTTTGCATGAGATATGGTTATGGGAGATTGAGTATTTTCACTAGAAAGACTGTTGGTTTTATGGTACATATTGTATGAGATAGATATATAGAGGTAAAATACTGGTATTTTTGGTATTTATCATTGGTACATCTTGTTGGGTTGATTGTTGAGGCATATCTTGTATTTCTTGGTACATGGTTGAGGGATTTTGGTTGAGGTGCATTGCTGAAGTTGTTGGTATAGTTTGAGGTTGCATAACAATGAGGGTTTGATGTTTGGTTGATGTGAGGGTTCATTATACATGGTTATGATTTTTTTCATATGTATGGCACATGATTAGAGAGACATAGTTGCACATGGTTTGAGCCATATTCTTGTGATATTGGGTATGAAATCTATGTTATCAGATCAAATCTGTTTAGGATATTATTGGTATAGGTTGTTGGTACAGGTTGACTATAGATTATTGTTATAGGTTGACTACAAGTTATTGGTACATGTTGACTACATGTTGTTCGTACATATTGGTACAGGTTTACAATGACAGATTTCATAGTGACAAAGTGACAGTGGTTTCATCAGTTATTTGGCACTTATACTTCAGGGTGGTTGGATAGGGCAAGGATAGGTGGTTGTAGCCACCTTCCAGTTGTAGCTGGAGAACATAGGGGGTTGTATCCTCCTTCTGGTTGGATCCAGAGAATCAGGGATTTGTAGCTTCCTTCAGGTTGGAGCCTGAGAAACTAGGGGGTTGTAGCCCCCTTCCAGTTGCAGCTGGAAAACAAGGAAGTTGGTGCTTTCTATGAATGTATTTATTTTGACAATATAAGAAAATCATTCCTTGGTTTTCTCTCGCATTGGGTTTCCATGTAAAAATATTGGTGTACTGTGTTTATGTGTGATTGCTTATTGTTCACTTCTTATGCATACTGCTCATATGGAATGTTATTTATAATATGCTCATAATGTAAACATTATGGTTAAAAAGGATTAAAAAGTATTAATATCGATCCCCCCCGCTCTCAATAATCCAACATAACTAGCTTGTAAATATCTAGAAAACAGAGATAAATAGGAAACTAAAATTAGAGAATCTTCCATCAACCATCATGAGGAAATTGTGGATGAGTGGAAGTAGAAGCATTCCTTTGAGCAGCAATAGTCGAAGTTTCTGGACTTGAGTAGTGTCAATCCAAGAGAGTGAAGGATCCACCCAGATGGTTTTCCATCCATGAGAGAACCTCGACAATGTAAGCGTTCTGAATTTATAGAGCCTCCATATGGCCCTTTAATTTCCTGGAATATTCATATTTGGGCAACATCCCCAGATTTACCATTGATTTTGTGTGCCATTAGATCTCTACTATACGAAAGAACATGAAATTTCTAGTCTTGGTACAATCCAGATCCGGAATCAAACCTCCAACTTCATTCTCCACTTCCTTAGCCGTTTTAAATTCTCAAACAAGTTGAAGTTCCTCCTCTAATTCTTGCATGGTATCCTTGGCTACTTTAGGGACAGTGTCAAAGTAAAACTATATTTCTCCTTTAGCATATTTTTCATCACGGGATTGATTGGATGCATGATGACTAGGTCTCCTACCTCATGGATCCATGACTCCAATAGTAAACAGAGAGGGAGAGCGCACCAAACTTGGAATATAAACAAAATGAGATACTTTTCTATCCAAATCAATAGAAGATAAAACAAGAGCTAAAGATACACATGTCATCTCTGCATTCTCCTTTCATACCTTATATTTTTCTTCATCGGAGTCTGAATAATAAGAATTTGGGTTAGTAGCATCCACTCCAAGCCTGAAATCATATCCAAAACCCAGGAGTCCTTCAACATTATCCACATATGTTCCAATTAGACTTGTAGGTATAGAGAAATTCCTAGTTTCTTCATCAAAACATGTGGATTTATCCATGATACCATTACTCCTTCCATCGATATGATTGTTCTTGTCATATCTCAACGTCCTAAGGTTATCATTTTCTTGTTGCGATCTGGGAGGACCCCGCTAGAGATTATATTCATTTACAATGAGAGTATTAGGAGGATTAATTCTAAAATCGATACCCATCACGTCGTCACCTAAGACGCCTCTTAGACTTAAATCTCGATGTACTTCCACTCGCAAACATATTGAATGTCCTTTTCAAAATGACTGGAGTGATAAACAAGAATGCATCCATCTATTTCCTCAGGAAATCCGCTGGCCTACACACATCTACAGTTTCACTATGTGGTCTGGAGAGAACCCCATCTAAGGGAAGAATACCTTCTTGTGCTAAGGAGAGGGTAGATTTATTGATAATTTGAGAGGGGAGCTCATCCCAAGAAATGTCAATAGACTTTGAGGGGTTTTCAAAGTTGGCATTGGCAATGAGGTCAACAATTTTGTTGGCATTTCTATTGACATGATAAATGACTAAGCCGGGACTAGAGGGTAAGAGAGAAAGACGAAGATAAATCCACGCTTCTAGGTGCCAATGACCAGAGAGTTTGGATATTTTTGAGCCCCATTGAAGCTTGGTGATCAAGTGAAAGATAAGTCTAGAGTCACCTTCTACTATTAATTTTTTAAATTAAAGTCTTTGAGAAATTTGAAGGCCTTTAGTCAAAGCCCAAATTTCAGCCACATTGTTTGAGTTGATACCAAAGTGACCAAAGTAAACATGAAGAATTTGACTAGTATTATCTTTGAAGACTCCTCCACAACCAATAGGTCCAGGATTGTCTTTTGAAGCTCCATAAAAGTTTAGTTTGATAAATCCAAGGGGGAGGGGACCATGAGGAGGAAGAAGAGGGTTTGGTATGGTGAACAATGGGTGAGGGTAAAAGAAGAGTAGAGGGGGGGATCCACGAAGATAGAAGGGATTTATCTCTAGTGGGAAAGTGAGACCCTCAGGACTCCAATTTTCCTTAGATATGGTATCTACAATATTCTGCTTGATTTTTCTCCCTATGATTTCCCATGAGTGATATTCATGTTTAAATATACTCCTAGTCCTTTCCTTCTAGGTCTCACATAATAGAAATCTAGGGAAAATCCATCATTTGTGATTCAAAATGGGGTTGTTGAAGTAGACATCTCTCCAGGAAGAGATGATGGATTAGATAGAGTCTTTTTTGTGATCTGATTGACGAAACACAATAGCTCCATGGTACCAAAGAGATGTTTTGTAAGATAAGGTGTTTAGAATATGTTCTAATGTTTCCCCACTCTCTTTACACATTGGGAAAAGGCCCATGCATTGAAATCCACGTTTGCAAAGATGATCCCAAATAATAATTTTCATGTGAGCAACCTGTCATAGAAAGGTTGCTACCTTGGACCAAAGGTTTCCTTTCCATATTTTCTTCCAAACTATGTCCTTTGGAAGGGTGGAATATTGAGCCGTAAGGTGATACACCTCCTTAAGAGTAAAGTTACCAACAATATAGTAACCCCATCAAAGTTTTTCTGGTTGGGTAGTCACTTTGATTTTCCTTTGATCCAAAAATTGTTGCAGGTCTGAAAGTAAAGGACGATCTCTAAGAGGGATATGGTCCAGGTGCAAATACCAAGTTTTCCATTCCCCAAAATTCATATTTAATCTTTGGTAATCCTTCACCTAGTGATCTAGGTGAATATTGGTGGCCACCCACCTATTCCAAGTGGCTCCTTTTGACAGTTTTAGTTCAACACGTTCTTATGTAATTCTTTGTAATTGTGGGTTATAAACTTTTGGGGTTGTCTGAATCCCTACACATCTACCAGGTGGATATTGGTGGTTTCCCACCTAATCCAACTGGATTATTTTGGAATTTTTCATGTCAGTACATCTTTATGTACTTCTAGGGCCATTTTGGGGCCCTAAATAGTGTTTTTTTAGTTTCCATAGTCAAACTGTAGACAGAGTTAGAGTTTGATGAAATAATCTGCATTTCTCGAAAATACATTTCCAACGGGATATCACGTGCCTAAAATGGAGGTCGTATGCAAAATTTGTGACCCAGGGAAGTTGAGGTACCAACTTACCCATCATGGCCCACATAAATTTTGGTGTTTCATCTCTTAGGGTTAGGTTTTTGGATGTCTAGGGTTTTGGCATTCATGAGTAATGTTAAAAAAGCCTTTGGAGCCTCATTGTAATCATTCTTCACAGACGGATGTGCATAGAAGCCACATCTCTTCTTAGAGATAGCTACCACCATTCAAGCAAGTTGTTTTCAGTTATGCAGTTTTACAGTTTCAACCTATTTTATTTATTCAATTGAATTTACTTTTCACTGGATATCTGTTGTTATCTGTATCTATGTTTTATTGAACTTATTATGTTACTCATTTCATTCTACTCATAAATCTAGATCAGTGGTATCAGAGCGGTTTGCTCTTCATTCATTTTTCTTCGTACATGTCCTGGACAAGATCTGGGTACAAGAAGTTTGGACTTGAACCAGTCAAGCCTTTGCAATATCGGTCACACCAAGCCTGATAACAACCCATGGGAGATGAAAATAAAGATGATGGAGCAAGAGATCCTTTTAAAATGTTGCTTGAGGAATCCCTTGCGCAACAAAGGAACAAAATGATGGACAACTTTGCACAGATCCTTCGGCGACTACTCAGAGGAGACACATCTTCATCAAGAGGCCACGCAACCCCCTTCAAGGTACAAGTAAATTTTGATATTCCATTATTTGAAGGACTGATAGATGTTGATGTTGTAGATAAATGGTTGAATCAGATCGAAGGGTATTTTTCGGTCCACAATTTTTTCGATAGGAAAAGATTACTTTTTCACTCCTTAAGGTCGTCCCCCATATTAAGGAATGGTGGGATTTTTACTCTGAGCAAAGGGCCATAGAGAAATCTGCAACATTTGCGGTTTCCCCTGCATGGGATTCCTTCAGGGATTCCATTAAAGAACAATACTACCCGGTTGGAAGCTACGATGACCAGTACACAAGATGGACCACCCTACGTCAAGAAAGGGACCAGACAGTACCAGATTTCACCAATATTTTCCAGACCCTGCACACCAAATTGGGTATAAAAGACTCTAAACTAAATTTGGTGCTCAAATATCACAACTTTATGCATAGATACATTCAAATAGAAATGGAGTTTTTGGACATCGCATCATTGGGTACGACTTATGGATATGCTACCAAGATCGAGAAGAAATTTAAGTAGAAGAGGCAAGAGTTTGGATATGCAAACTCCTCACAGCCGAAGCAGGGAAAAGGCGGCCCAACCCACAAAACAAGGGAAAGAGAAAAGATGGCCACTCTCAAGACAACCAGTCCAAGCTGTAACACAAGAAGGTTAATGATAAGTTGAAGAAGGAAATGGGAAAGTGGTGTGAATACAATAAAATCCCTTGGCACAACATTGAAGAATGTGTGGTGAACAAAGTCAGTTCACCAGGTAAATACCCAATATAGTTAGGACAACAGGTTATAATCCATAAAGGATAATATATTAAATAATAATGTATATGAATATGATATGATGATATACAATAAGAATGAGGGCCTTATATACCCAAGCAGGGGTGCCCTTCCATGAAGAGACATGACCTTTCATTGGGAAGGTGTCTCTTCATTAATTATTCATTAACTATTATAATGTATTTATATTTATTATTATATTATGTTCATAACATTTCCTTCCCCTTAGAAATGATTTGCCCTCAAAGCATACTTATGGAAGACTTATCTCTTGCTTTGGCTTGTAATATCGTCTCCTTATTCTTTATTCCTAAATTAGTGATCGTTGAGGACTTGAAACGATAGGATCTTCTAAGCACTGCATAGAACCATCGAATTGTAAGGGATTGCCCACCTTAAATTGATCTTTTGTACAATGGGGATTTTATGGGGTTCTTGTAGACAATTTGAAGTATTTTGACTCCCATGATAACTTCTACCTTGCGCATCATTTGTAATGGAGGTAATAATTTTTTACATATTTTTCATTTGTTTCTGTGGATACATTGATTGGTTAAAGTATTGATTTTTGTGATTAGGATTTCTATAATGCATCCTTGCAACCTCATATTTACTTCGTGTAATTGTAGCTTCTTATTTATTAACACTTGGAATTGAGTCTTCTTCATAGCCCT
>JASDQU010010869.1:5046-16994 GCA_032191745.1 Picea mariana | reverse complement strand
CATTGATTGGTTAAAGTATTGATTTTTGTGATTAGGATTTCTATAATGCATCCTTGCAACCTCATATTTACTTCGTGTAATTGTAGCTTCTTATTTATTAACACTTGGAATTGAGTCTTCTTCATAGCCCTGGCTTGTTTCTACTTCGACATGTGAATACCTCTTTACATCATCTGAATCCTTTTGAGTTGTAAGGTTGACTGGGTCTGTATTAATTTCTTTATACACCATCAGGTTTTTTCCATTTGAAGACTTATGTAGTTCCATAGGTTCAGTCATTGTCTCTTTATCTACCAATGATTCTTTATTGAGAAGTTGTTCTAAATTTTCCTCTACCATATTCTTATCACTCTTTATCTTCTTAATCTAGGTGATTAAACTTTGATTATGGATTTTTAGATGACAATTCTCTTCATCCTTTTCTAATATTTTCTTAATGAGATCATGATTAGCTTGCTCTAACTTATGATCCCTATGCTTCTTATCTTTTGACTCGTTGAGTTGTACCAATAAATTTTGGTTATGATCTTTTAAGTAAGAAACGTCTTTGTATTTTTCCTCCTCAAGATTTTGTTTTTGTCTCTCTTCTTGTTTTTTTAGCATTTGATCCAACCCAACTTGAAATTGTAAATTTTTGTTGTGTTGTTGATAATGAATTAATTGGTTTTCTAATTCTTTTATTTTCACTTCCTAATGGGTGTCACCTTGATTTTATACTAAAATAAAAATATTTTTACAATATGGACAAGGGTGAGCTCCATTCATAAGGCCCCTTTCATACTCTTCCTTTTTTGCACAATATAGACATTTTTCCGAAAATGTATTCTTTGTAGATGTCATAGTTCACTTCTTATTTTTCAATAAAGGATAAATTTAAAAGGGGCTCTCCTCTTTAATGATAATGTTCTCCTCTTAGAATATATATATATATATATATATATATATATATATATATATATAATCTCCTTATACTTTATAAAGAGTACCTTATGTATAAAGTTCCCTTTTATACTCTTGATTATTTGTTAGTGGCAGTTAGGGCTCAACAAACGTGACCCTAAGTTTTGTGAAATACTTATTTAGAGGTAAATACACACACACATATCTATTATATATGGTATGGAATACCATGGGCCAATGGTTTTCCAAAACCATGGGATGGTAAATCTCCAAAGGTAAAATAAAATATTCACTTTTCCTCTTCTTTGAAACTTTTTCTTTTAAATTACTTTTTCTCACTTTTTAAATGACAATTAACTTAACTAATGCCAAATATGGAACATTTCCTACAAACTTCTTGGTGTGCACTTATACTTCTTCACGTGCACCTCAAGAAAACCTTTTCTTTTTTTCTTTTCTTTTGTTTTTTTCTTCTCCTCTTCTTTTTTTTTTGATTTTGTGTAGAATGACTTTTTTACTTTCTCTTAAATGTGTAGAATATTTGATTTATAAATGGCCAATGGCCAATATGAGGTCAAAGACCTTATTTGAGAGAAAATCTATTTTGTGGCCAAAATTTGGATCGAGACGAAGCTATGATACCACTGTGGTGAACCAAGCCAGTTCACAAAGTAAATACCCAATGTAGGTAGGACAACAGGTTATAATCCATAAAGGGTAATATATTAAATAATAATATATATGAATATGAGATGATGAGATGCAATAAGAATGAGGGCCTTATATACCCACACAAGGGTGCCCTTCCATGAAGAGACATGACCTTTCATTAGGAAGGTGTCTCTTCATTAATTATTCATTAACTATTGTAATGTATTTATATTTATTATTATATATTATGTTCATAACAGAATGTCGCTCCCAGTAGTCACTGGTGGTCGACTGAAAGCTTCCGAGTCAGAGGAAGATTCTGACTCTGAATCAAATTCAGAAGGAGGGAAGCAGATTATCTATGTCAAACCCAACGCCACTGTCACTAACATAAAAGTCCAACCAATCGAACAAGGAGAACCAGAGGAAGGGGAATGCCTCTACTCATAGATGTGGGTAAAGGGGGCTCCGCTTCATTTTATTGTCGATAGTCATAGTCAAAAGAACCTGATCTCACCAAAGGTCATCAGGCGATTGGACCTACCGATGACACTGCACCCGTAGCCCTAAACCATCGTTTGGCTTATCCAAGGAAGAGATCTCCATGTCAACCAACAGTGTCATCTTCTCTATGACATCAATCCCTTCAAAGATAATGTATTGTGTGATATTTCTCCCTTTGAATTTTGTGATTTTATTTTAGGATAGCCATATTTGTGGAAGTGACATGTTCTGTATGAGTTTAGACCTTGCAACTTTATTATTACTTTAGGTAGACAATTGTATAGGATACCAGAGGTAGCATCACCTATTTCTATTTCTTTAATCTTTGCTAAGAAATGCAGTAAGGTCATTTCATAGACCAGGAAGTTTGTCTTCTTTGTGATCTGTGCTTAAATTAAGCAGAAGGTCGCCACCACATCCATGACCTCTACATAGAGGCTCTCTTTGCGGAAGAAGCAAGTGAATGAAGTCGTGGAATAGTTTAGAGACATATTCTCCTCACCCATCGGGGTCCCGATGCACTTCCAAGTCAAGCATCCAATTGATCTAACCCTTGATGCACCTTTGCCTAATGGACCAGTTTATCATCGCTTGTTGATGGAAAATGATGAAATCAAGCGTCAGATCCAAGAGATTCTTCAAAAGGGGCACATCAAACCCAACTCCTCCCCTTGAGGAAGCTCGATTCTATGAGTGCAGAAGAAAGATGGGACTTGGCGGCTCTACATTGATTACAGAGCATTAAATAAAATCACAGTCAGGAACTGGTACCCAATTTCCCAAATTGATCGCCTTCTTAACCAACTCAAGGGAGCCAAGTTCTTCATCAAGATTGACCTAAATTCAAGCTACCACCAGGTTCCCATCGAACCAATTGATGTATGGAAGACAACTTTCAAATCTAAAGAAGGTCTCTTCGAATGGGTGGTCATTTACTTTGGCCTAACAAATGCACCAAAAACTTTCATGAGGTTATGGATGATGTATTGATACCCTTCACCAAATATTTTGTGGTGGTATATTTGGATGACATCCTCATCTTCAATAGAGCTTGGGAGGAGCACATGCAGCATATTCAGTAGGTTTTGAGCACTCTACGGTAGCATAAGCTATATGCCAACTTGGAAAAATGCTCCTTTGGAATGAACAGGGTCCAATGCTTGGACTACATTGTTGATGAACATGGGGTACATGTGGATCCAGCTAAGATCCAAGACATCCGTGACTGGCCATCCCTGACCACACTAATCGAGCTTCAGAGCTTCTTGGGACTTGACAAATTGTACCGATGATTCATGTTGGGATTCTCATATATTGCATGGGGTTCATTGAATTATCTTCCTTGGGAATGAAAGTAATAAAGGTGGAATTCAAAGCCATAAGGACTCCCATGATTCTTTGGGATTCATGCATAAGGGATAAAACATCCCACTTAATGATAGACCAAAAATGATGAAATAAATTTGAGGTGAATCCATCCAGAATGGTGGATTTACCTACCGCAAGACTGAAATTAGCCTCTTCAACTTCAGAAAGAGAGATGGGACTCATGAGGAAAGAATTCTACTCATCATATATTAAGTGAGGAATGTTTTGGGAGATGGCATACATAGTAGTAGAGAGGTCAATCTAAGTCTCGGTGAGTAGATCCTGAAAGAAAAAAGTTAATTCATGCTCGATATCTGCATGACAGGATAGATTATTACCTTTTGTCGAAGTGAGGTGAGTGATGTGATTAACGTGCCTCCTATGTATCATAGATAAATGGAATAATTTATAGTTATGTTCTCCCTCCTTCAACCACTGAACGCTTGACTTTTGTTGCCAAAGAATTTCTTTATGCTTTTGTCTTTCCTCAATTTGGGCTGAGAGGACTTTCTCATGCTGGTTAAGCTCAATAGATCAACCATGGGAGATGATTTGTTGCTGAATCATTTCCATTTCGTTATTTATAATCCTTTGTGATTGAAACATTTCCCCAAAAATTCTCTTGTTTCAGGTCTTGATTCGCTACTTGAGGGATTTGAGATGTTGTTGAAAGAGGTACATTAAAGAACCATTGCTTGTTCACACCTCTTCCCACCAAAACTTGACATTGATGAGGAAATCATGATGAAGAAGCCAAAATTTCTCAAATATGAAAGGTTTCTTGAGTGGTTTACTAAGGGTGTCTAAAGAAAGACAAATTAGTCAATGGTAAGATCCAACAGCTAGAAGAATTGTGGATTTCATGTGTATTCTTGAAAGCGTTAAAAATTATTAAATCAAGAGTTGATATAATATGCATGCTACTTACTATGAACCCCCTCTACGATTATTCCAAGTAAAAACATCATTATTTGTCTCAAGATCGATCAATTGATTTTTCTCGATGAAATCCTTGAACATCAAATGATCTTGATCAAGGAGTATGATACCCACTCTCTTCTCATTTAGTGAGGTGATGAGATTAAAATCTCCACCCATTATCCAAAAATAGGGATGAACTTGCTTTGCAATTTTTTGCAATTGTTGCAAAAAAAGAATATTTTCCCCCAACTATTACAGTCTGTAGACATTATTGATAAATCCTTAAATGTTTTCTCCCAGTGGTTGAAACTATGCGTAAATGTTTTATCTAGTACAAAAAAAGTTCCAGACAAGGACTTTGTTTGGATTCCAAAGGAGAGAAAATCCACCAACTGAACCAGAACCATCGATGTCCATTGAACAACCTGTTTTCCATACATTGGAGAGAATGGCTTCTAATTGTTCCCCAAAACATTTGGTTTCCTAAAGAAGCATAATATCTAGTAATTCTGATTGTAACTTATTTTTTAAGAGATGGCGCTTACTCTTACCATTCAAATCTATGATATTCCAAGAGATCACTTTCATGGATAAGACTAGGATGGCTGAAATGAGTTCGTGATCAGGGAATTTTGTCCTAAGTTGACCAAGATGTCGCCAATCTCCTGTAGGAGTTTAAGATTGGATTTTCTACCTTTTCTCTTATCTTTCTTGGGAGCCTTATTTAATTTTAGTTTATTGGCTTGGATACCCAAATTGGGATGTGTTGAGGCAGAGCCTAAAGGTCCAGAGGGCTCCTTTCACCTTTTGTGAAGATATTTTTTAATTCTTTGAAAGTTTTCTAAGAGAATAGATTGCATGTCCTGATGGGGAATAGCCTCCATGATGCTTTTCAATCTATTCCATATATATCCATTTCCTCTATGTCAAAATCCAATCCTTGTTATATGTATTGAATCATGGGGGAATCCTTTAAAGGGGGCATATCAAGGGAGTTTGTGAAGTCTTTGATATTTTTTCTTTCCTCTGAGGGGAAGGAGGGGTCAGGTGATTTTCTAGACTCGGGATTTCTGGGTGCCACAATTTCTTCAATGACTGAGTCATATTTGGGAGGGAGAGAGTTTAAAGATTCAAATATATTTTTAATATTAGGGTTTCATGAGGGTCTAGGAGGTCCATGTGAGACAGGTTTCCGATTGGGGAAAAAACGAGATGAGACTTTAGTGAAACCTTCCTCATCCTTGTCTAATTCAGATTTGGAAGGTTTGGGTGGGATGAGAAAGGGGAAGTCACAATATAAGTGGCCATGGTCATGAAAATGGTGACATCGGAATGGGATAAATTCATATTCTAGGGTTTGAAGCCACCCCACATCTTGAAAATAAAGGCGAATGGATTCAAGGATGGGAACATACACATTCATGTAGATGCATATGCAAGTATAGGTGGTGTATATGCCTTGTCTAGTAGCTTGAGATGATTTGAAAAAAATACCCAAACTATTTCTGATCCTAGAAATTATTTCTTCCTCCCAATATTCAACTAATAGAGAGTATATTCTAACCCAAATTGGGGCAAAGGAAAAGTATTATTTTTCCGAGTTAAGGTTATCTTTCCAGTATATTATATGGATGCCTTTCAAGCGGAAGAAATAAGGTCCTCCTTCAAATTTGTGTTCCCTTTACTTTTCATTTTCAAAAATGATTATAAAGAAAGTGACCCTTAGAGCCTAATTTAATATCAATGTGACAGGTGGGTTTCCAACGAGAACTAATTGAGGCTAATAAATCTTTATCAATTGGAAAATTTCCCCAAAACTTATCGACTACTGCATGGTCCTTCATATGTTTCACATACCTGCTTAAGCTTTGAGATATTAGCTCATATTGGGGCATTTCCTCCACCTTCAATATGAAATGCCCTAGTTTCCAATAGGTGGCACTATATGAATATTTCAACCTATCCTGCATTGGTTCATAAAGCGAGGGAGATGATACTCCATTATTCCCATTTCTTGTTGAATCTGCATGATGGGTATTTGACCTTGGGGGTGTCAATCCTTCAGACTGGTGGCGAGGAGAGAGAGGAGGAGGATGGGTGGGGGGTTTTGTAATATAGGATAAAGTATGAGAAGGTTACTAACAGATCCTTACAAAAAGCATTACACACTACAAAATTATATGTAAGAACACATAGACCTATAGAAGAACATACACAAGTGGGGGAGAACCATCAATAGATTTTATTATATATATGTCCAAAAAAAACCTCTGTCTTTCCATTACATGATAGTGTATATATATGTGTGATATACAATTACTAGTTTATTACATTCCTTAATTGTTCAGTCTATCGATGCTAATTGTCTTTTCGACCAACTTCCTAACCGACTATTGCAGTCAATTTGGCTAGTCGACTGGCGGGTCTAGTCAACGAGGCTAACTAGCCCCTATAACATCTCATGCCTCCTCAATTCCTTGCTCGTCCTGAGAAATAAGGGTGTGTGAAAAATAAAATAAAATAGAGTCTATTATGTTCCATTTTATGTTATTACAAAATAATAATGAGAAAGAGAAAAGAAGAGGAAGAAAATGCTACTGTGAAGACCTCTCGAAGTCAATTTTCTTTATTCGAAGGCAATGTTTCCTACAAATGTGGGCTTATGAAGTCTCTAGTAATTACAATTGTTGTTTAAATAAGATATTAGTCCTTGTGAGTATAATTACCCATGTGTATAGGCCTTATGGAAGTATGTGAGGTCATCTTACTTGACCTTTCATAACTTAAAACATGCTATTGGGATAATCCCCTTTTTGAAAAGAAAAAAAGATTTCTATGGACTGAGAATAAACCTCGTGGAAGAAGTGAAGTGACATGAGAAATTTCAAAAGGCCATGGTTGTGCTAAGGGAGTGTATATCCCTATTAACTTAAGGGTGTGTATATGCATGAGAATGGAAGAGGTAAGCAAGTGTAATATGTCTGCATTGCAGGCATGGGTAAAATGCTTGGTGCACGAGGATATGTTGGAATGCATATCGAAAAGATTGAGCATGCAGATAACATGCATATAGACTTATTATAGTTTGTCATTGGATGTAAAATATGGTGATTTGATAGATCATATGGTTAGTGATGATCTTATTATAGAAACATAAGTAAAATTTTGATGATATTGATTGTATATTACACTACAAGTATAAGGTAGAATGGTTAATGAAATATCGATCCCAAGTGTCGTAAAGGAAGTGTTGGGGAAATTATAGATGACCAATGGGTCAGGTTGACATCCAAAGGTGGATGGTATCCATATAGATATGACTTGGTATGCTCAAGTAGTAGTGAGAGGGAATCTAGAAAAGGATTCCCTTGATTAAAAGGTTTTTTGATCAAGAATGGTTTGAGGCATGAAGAGAAGCTAGATTAGTTGTCTTGTTGCCTTGGGCACTATTGAAATTGCATAGACTATATTTATGGGTTGTGGAATTCTTTTATAGCAGTTGAGGAAAGAGTGTTTTCATGCTAGTTGTTTTCATGTAGAAAGGAAAACATAATGATGAATATGTTTGAGATACTTGCCACATGAATGACTGCAAGCTCTTAACAGAGAGGGAAACATAGTGGTGTGTATTCATATGAGACTTTTCATAGGGATGGTTGTAATATCTCTGGGAGGAAGGATATGGAAGTTGAAATGTCTACATGTGTGAATGACATGGAAAAAGGTGTAAGCGATGAAATTGTATGTTGAATATTTATCTATGTTTGTATATGATTGAGTGCATGGATTGAATGCATTATAAGGTTGCCTGGTGTGAAGAATGATATTAAGAACAAATAGATATGAATGAATTATATAAAATGTACAGGTGATGCACATGTATGATGTATGAGTATAAGTATACTAAAGGCACAATGTGACTTCCTGAATAATTGAATTGTAAGGAAAACATTGCACTTTCCAAGATAGAATAAATACCATGGATGCATGGCTAACTCTATTTTGAAGAGTCATGATTTTTTTTTTTAATAATAGATTGAGGGGGATGTGTGCCATCTCCTCTGGAAAAGCTAGTATAAATTCATGAAAGAATAAATGAGCAGGGATGATTTGTTGTCATGATAAAAGACAACATTGTTATGCTTTTAAATATTGCATGTAAATGATTGTGAACAATCATGAACAAATTAATTTTTGATAAATATGGAAATGAGACTATAAAGTGTTCCTATGGTAGACACACAACACATGCTAAAGAATGTGATTAAAGAACAATGTGAATGAAAATTAACGAAATAAATGTGCATATGTGAATGCACAATTTGAATGCATAATAGAAATGCATGATGATAATTATGTATGAAATATTAGGTAAGAATATGAAATGGAAAAGTTGATGCTAACTTGAGGTTTAAATCATCTCAGATAGTGATGGATATGAAATAAAGAAGTTGCATGCTGAAAAATTCCCCTGTGGAGGAACTGTGTAAAGAATCTGTCAGGAGAACAGAGTCACAACCTTAATGATTGTTGGGAATTGGGAAATGGGTTGCAAGCCTATCTATATTATAAGAATCATGGATTACATTCTATAACATAATGCATGAATGGAATACTAACAAATGAACAATGACCATTCTGATGACTAAATGGTAATGTGCAAAATGCACATGCTCATAATTCTTTGTGAACAAAAATATTGTTGTTGTAGCATGATGATTTATCCAAGAAGGTAAAGGTGAACCTAACCAGGATTTCTCAAGGAAAAGAGCAGGAAGATGCCAACATGGAGTAGATTGCATAATCAAAGAAGGAGAAAAGGAGGAATATTTTTCTCACTTTAAAACTTTGAATTGCTTAACAGAGTTGTAAGCCTTAAAAGAACAATTGTGGAAACAAGTATAGTTGGTGAAAGGAAAATGAACAAACAAGTATAAACTTGGTTAAATCCATGAATGTGTAAAGACAGTGAGGCCTTAGTAATAGTTCATTTAAGATGAAAATTCTAGACCGTGTAGAAGGAGTTGGAAAGAGGGAAGAGTCCCTTAACTCCTTTTCTTGTTGTTTATTTTGTTTATCTGGGATGAGAACCTAATATGTTGATGGTTGTAGGATACCCAGAAAATAAATTAGTTTCATGGTTGCACTAGTGAGAATCTTGAGGAGTAATGTGATGAAGTACATGTAGATATACTATGACATCTCTGATAATTCTTGTTGATTTAGATGTTGTGTACGTGCATTTTATTTAACATGATAGTGAATATGTTGTGACTATGATGATGCATGTCAAGTGTAAGAAAATATTGGAGCTATTGAGGAAGGACAACTACCAATGGTTGACAACCTCAGGAAGAGCATAAATGAAAAATATTTTTTGTTGATTTATTGTTGAAGGGAACTTGGGAGTTCCCATGAAGCACTACTGATGAGGTAATATAAAAAAGGGTGTTGGAAGCCATAACATGTATAAATATTTTTCATACCAGTATTGTACATGGTATGAAGGGATTGGGTAAGAATCCCTTCTGATATATTTTATTATCTTATGATAAGTATGTGAATATGAGTGGCCATTGTATTCCATTTATACCCAAGCAGGGTATGATTCAGGAAAGAAGAACCCGAAGGATAGAGGGAGAATCCCCTAAAAACCAAGGATGATTGAGACCCTTGCAATAAAATGCATGAAAAAAGTGTCATGAATACTTCGACCAATCAGGAATGATTGGGAACACGAGTGCTCATAGATATCACATTGATTAATGCATTGATGAAATGCATGTTTGTATAAGTGGGCATATATAGGGCTTCCCACTATGGAAGAATGATATTCCATTAGTATACCAAAGTTAAAGAATGGTAAATAGAAAAATTGGGTGGCCATAAATGTTGGCACCCTGGTTACCAATGACAAAAAAATGCTAGAATTCATTAGTATGAAGCTTTTAGTTTCATATATGTTGAATTGAGGTCATGATTAGATAAAGTAGGAAAACACAGTCCCATTGTAATAATAAATGTGTATCAAGGAACCATATGGTAAGAGGTTGGCTGAGTTCCAACCCACCGAGGCATAGTGCCTAATATGAAAAGTAATAATCCGAAAATCAATGCAAGGGTGCATTGTGTGTGAATGTCACCATGGACATTGACAGATTGATTAAACTCATTTAATGTTTGATTGCATTTGGAAAAGATTCGATGTTGAAATGATGCATGTGTAAGGAAGAATATTTCATTTTTCTTTATATCTTTGAACAAATAAAAGTGATTTAATGTTAGTATGCATAGTTCTGAAATGTTTGTGAGCCACTGCAAGTGTGCAATAAAAGTATAGTCTGCATGAGAACTAACAATTGTATGGCTATGTGAGTACTGAAATGGAAGGAAAGAAGGGTATTGGATAGGGAAGTGTTGTAATCCCATAAGGAAGACCAATTCCTGTTGAGCCAAATTGTTATGAGAAGGAAGATCTCATACTTGTGAATCTATTTCTTTGTGGAACAAATATGAAAATAAAAAAGTGGAACTAGAAATTTGTGGACGATAGATTTGAAAATTTTGATAAATTGATGATAGTATTTCATGGTTATTGTATGCATGTGATATAGATGAGATGAAACATATGTCCTGGAGGGACAAATGATAGGTTGTCAAGATGGAAAGAATGGATAAAGGATATTGTTGTGATATGAGAACCTTGTGATAATCCATGATTGCCATAGAAGATGTTGTGTTGTTGTAACACAGGCTGGAGGGATGCCTCAATAGAGAAAGTCAGAGGGATGCCTCAGTTGTAAGACTCTATGAAGTCTCTTAAACTCTTCTTGTGTGAGAAATACTTGGCAAGGAAAGATGGATCACCCGAGGGACAATATAGTAGAGAACGAGATTCTTGAGCCTAGGCATGGAGGGCGAGTGACCACAAGGAAGAGAATACTTTGATAATTATTGCAAATTATTGGTTGGGATTATGCACACAATGGGTATGTCAAGGAAAAAATGGGCCAAGTTAGTAAGACAACCAACTAGATGCAGATCCATGAAATTGCACAGATAAGTATTGTCTTGATCTAAATATTTCCTCTTGAGTTTTGAACAACAATAAAAAAAAAAATTGGATGAAATTGTGATTAATATGCTTGTTGCTTGAAATTATTGTAGGCATGTGACAAAGTCCAAGAGTCTAGAAAAGACCAAACCAAGAAACAGGAACAACATTGTTGAAGTAGCTGAAACAAGAAGAAACAAATGGTGTTGTTGAGATACAAAGAACATTGAGGATGGTTTTCCATTAAGTGGAGAGGATTGTAACACCCGTGTTCCCCCCAGCTTGTAAATATAATTATATTTGGATAAGAGACTATGGACAGATCGGTTGTGTGTGGATCTAGGAAATGTTCAACCTTTACTAAGAAGGTAGTGTAAATATTTATTTTATTAATGTAAAAAAAGGAAAATGTTGAAAAACTAATGAGGAGGATTTCTTATACAGGTTATGATGTCATGAGAGGGAAATAGTGAGGAAATTTCCCCTACTAATTTAATATTCAAGAAAAACCCATATTGCCCATTTTTCTATAATTTCAATTAATGAAGCA
>JASDQU010010868.1:102963-133249 GCA_032191745.1 Picea mariana | reverse complement strand
TGAATCTTTTGAATGGTTTAATTAGTTCCTTATTATGAATACACTGAGGATACCAGTTGTCAGTTTTGTTTAACTTTGAAGTTCTGAAGTTAAATTTTTACTTCATATGAAAGCCAATTTTAACCTTCAATTCTTGCATTGAAACTTCAAAGTAATTAATTTATGTTTAGGTTGTTGAAGTATCTAGCTCTTGGTACAGCTAAGAATTCTTTAAATTTTCTATTGAACAAGTTACAAAACTATGCATGTTACCTTCAATATACAATATACAGTCTTATTTAAATTATTGTTAAAAGATGAGACTGGCATTTAAGCCTAGCATACTGGTATCTTATTTTTTCTGTCCTTAATTCTGTTATTGAATCTGCAAAGGATCAATTGGCAGTTAGCTTAATTATGCATCGAAATTCATTTTGTTTATAACATTAAAGCCATTCCCCTTTCTTTTGTAGCTCTGCTCTCTTTATCCACACAACCCCGAAGTTTTGTTGAATGACCTTAAATCGCCATCAAAATTGTTGGATTTTGGAGACTTCTCTAACTGTATCAATGGTGGAACCGGGGGTACAAGATTGCATGTTGTCAATCTAGCATTTGACTATGTTCCCCCACAACTTGTGAGCCTTTTCATTACTGATATGTGAGTGTCAGCTTTTCTCTATGGAAATGATGGGTGTGTGAATTCATTTAACATGCAATATTAAATGTGTCCTGTTTATGGCATTATAAATAGAATAAAATAGTTTCTTTCATGTCATTTTCTCTCTATAATCTCAAATCAGTAAGATTTTGGATTTAATTTTAGAAAGGGTTTCATGATATATTACTCAATATCCTACTCTTGTTTTACAGTGGAGGACACAAACCTTCATACATGTACCGACTAATAGCAGATTATTATACTCCTGATGACTATGTGCTCCAGCAGCATGTAGAATTTGGGATTTGAGAAAGTCTGTGTATCTTCTACATCTCGTTAACAATTTTATTCCACATTCCTTGAATTTCTCCACCAGTCTTCTTTTTGTATGTACCCAGTGATTCTTAATTGAATTTTTCCTTCTTGAGCTTTCTGAAATTGCCACAAGTTGTGCATACATAATGAGACAATGATCGATTTTACAAATATTGTTAAATATAATGTAACCTCAACAGGCTAATTGTACACTGCCAACTGTCCTTGCCAGTTGTACTTTTATTTCTTGATTAGCTTGAGCCTATTTAGCTCAACTATTTTCTTTTTGCATACAAATTCTTCGTTAATTCTTCTCATTGTATTTTTCTCCTTACATTCTCAATATACTGAATACTATTTCTTCTCTATTCTTTCTCTTTGCATTTCTTGCTTCACAATTTATCATGGTATTAGATCTGTAGTAGTAAGCCTCTTCACATAGGCTGGAGAGCAACACGATCCTCACAGTGCAGAGCTTACACGAATCACAAGAGTACGTGACACATACTTTTCACAAGGCTTGGAGAGTTGTCCGTAATACTCTCAAAAGATCCTCGTAGGAAGCTCACGCGAGGAAGCAGAGCACTATACACTCAAAATATCGAGCAAGCAGAGACTACAGAAGGAGAAAATCTAAACAATCGTGAACAATTTCATATTCATCATAGATTCATGAAGAAGAGTTGCAGGAGGCAGGAACATTTGAAGAATTCAAAGAAATTTGTTCAAATTTGTGAAAGATTGATGCAGGAGGAAGAATCATTTAAATAATTTTGGGAAATATCTCTCCTCCATCAAAGATTGCAGCAGAGAATAGTAAGCTTCAAAGAACTCGTCAAATTCTTTCAAATATTTGAAAGATTCACGAATTTTTTTTCCGCAGGAGAAAATCCTTGCAAAGGTAGCAAAGAACACGTCAGAGGAGCCAATAACGAGAAATCGCAACCGTAAGATCCGTCCTGCGAAGAGATCGGAGGCAAAAATCTAGTTTAGAAGTGACGAGGAGAGCGCAGAAAAGGAGAAAGAATTTCAGCTGTTAGATTTCACGTAGAGGACCAACAGCGATTGAATCTGTGAGAAAGTGCACGAGGATTAGTCCTCTAGAGTGCACAGGAGAAATTTCAACTTGCAAAGTCACGAAATCATTAGTACCATCCATCAAGGAGGACATGTGGCGAAATATTGGCATTTCACTGACTCACAGGGTGTAAAGGTCAGAAGACTACTGTGAGAATTCACAAATCGTGAAATCCCAATTCATTCTGGACTGTTGGATCCAGAAATATCATGAGTCGTCGATCTAACTCTACCGCAAAATCAGGAATCAGGAGTTGGACAAGAAAAGGGGACTTCACTCCAAACCTCGATACGCAAAATCACGAAATCTGAAAAGGATTGTGAGTCGTCCATACTCAGAGGACAGGTGTCAGTAGATCCAAGTGCCATCATTTCGGCATCTCGACATTCGCGGCTTGGGTAACTCAGTGACAAGACTTCTAAAGTAACGAAATAATGAATCACGAAATCCCGAAAGGAACTAGACCGTCAGATCACAGAAAGATCTGGACCATTGATTGTCTAAAAGGGAAATTTCAGCACTTCGCATACCAGGAGTCCTAAGGACCCAGGATCATTGCATCCAAACTCCCGAAGTCCCGAAACATGAAATCCCGAAAAGACGTTCGAGAAGGAAAGGTGCCAAGATATTTCAAAATTTGACATTTCATCCATCCAGGTGACAAGAGGTCGGGTAATTCAACATTGAAAGTCCCAAAATGTGAAATCGCGAAAAGTCGATAGCACTGGAACGCTTAAGTGCGTGGTCACCAGTTGTGGTCACAAAGACGTAGGCTAAGGGCCAATTTCAAGGCCATTAAGATCTCTTCAGTGTTTCAGCGACTGGAAGTTGGAGAGACAAGAGTTTGGAGGACTTGTATAACAAAGTCCCGAAGTCAGAATCGCGAAGCCAAAACTCGCGAAGTCAAAACTCACGAAATCTTGAATCGTAGAGTTTCAAAGTTACTACAAGAAATTAGTGGACCTGGTTTAGGTGCAAGAAACAGGTAAACACAAAATTTTTCCAAATCTTTTTTCTTCATTGTTCAAATTCTTTAAATATGGCGACCTCTAGCAATTTAGGACCAACTCAAGGTCTGATTCTTCTTGGAAAGAACTATGAGTTTTGGTCTCTTCGAATGAAATCCTTATTGCAAGCACAAGAGTGTTGGGATCTAGTGGATCTTGGATATGTGGAACCAGATCCAGTAGACCTTTCCACCATGACAAACCAACAGAGAATTGCTCAGGCAACTCAAAGGAACAGAGAAAATAAAGCTAAATTCTGGATTCAAAATTTTGTGGATGATTCGATTTTCCCAAAAATCACAGGCATTGGTAATTCAAAATAGGCCTAGGACATCCTTAAATCAGCCTACCAAGGAAATGACAAGGTTAAAACAGTGAAATTGCAGATCTTGAGGATGCAATTCGAGACTTTAAGAATGACAGAGTCTGAAAATGTGGATCAGTTTATGACCAGAGTCATGGGAATTGTGAACCAGATCAGATTGATTAGTGAAGCCATCACTGATCAACGCATTGTTGAGAAAGTCCTCAAAAGTTTACCAACTAAATTCGAAATGGTCGTTACAACAATCCTTGAATCCAAGGATCTATCACGTTTTTCAACAGATGAATTAATTGGTTCCCTAGTGACACATGAGACTAGATGCATCTCACAGATGAGTCAATCGTCAATGCCTTCAAAACTCAATTCTCCTTCGGCAGAGGGAGAGGCAGAGGTCACCAAGGATGAGGGAGTACTACAAGTGACCAACACTCAAATGGAGGTAACAGACAATAAAGCCAGCATTAAAATTTCCAAGGTCATAGACAACAACACCAGAATCAGAATTTTCAGCCTCAAAGAGGCAAAGGGAGAAGATCAACTGACAAATCAAGCATACAATGTTATTACTACAAAAAATATGGGCACTATGAATCTGAATGCTAGAAGAAGCAGGCACATCATCTCTCAGGAAGAGCACATGTGTCAAATCATACGGGACAAACCTCAAAAGGTATGTTTCTCTCATGTCACAAGTCTGAAGAATAACCTAAAGATCTCTGGTTGTTGGACAATGGATGCAGCAATCACATGACAGGTAACAAAGATTTACTTTCATGCATTGATTCTTCAATCTCATCTGATATTACACTTGGAAATGATTCCTTAGTCAAAGTTCAAGGCAAAGGAATTGTACCTATTCTTACTAAACAAAATGAAAAAAAGACATGAACAATGTCTATCATGTTCCAGATCTGAAACACAATCTGCTAAGTGTAGGACAGATCATTGAACATGGATATAAGGTACTCTTTGAGGGAGCATCTTGCAAGATATATGAAAAAATCCCAAATAGAAAATTGATTTCTGAAATCCACATGACTCAGAATAGGATGTTTCCCCTTACACTCAGAACTGCAAATCTGATTCAACCATATGCACAAAGTGCATCCACCTTGAATGAAACAATGGTTTGGCATATAATATTTGGACATATACCCCTTCAGAGTCTAAGTCTTCTTCAGAAACACTCCATAGTCAAAGGTCTTCCCATCTTCAAAGAACAAAATTCCACATGTGAGTCTTGCATACTTGGAAAACATAAGAGATCTAGTTTTCCACAGTCATCCAATCAAGCCAAACAACATCTCGAACTAGTTCACACTAATCTATGTGGACCAATGCAAATAGAGTCAATAGGTGGAAACTTTTACTTTCTAACATTTAATGATTATTTTAGTAGGAAAATCTGGATCTATTTTCTCAGACTCAAGTCTGAAACTTTTGCAAAATTCAAGGAATTCAAAGCAGAAGCTGAAAAACAAAGTGGCAAATATATAAAAGCACTCAAGTCCAATGGAGGAGGAGAATACAACTCCAATGAATTTGCAAATTTTTAAAAATCACAAGGCATTATCATGCAAACAATAGCCAGGTATACTCCACAATAGAATGGAGTGGTTGAAAGGAAGAATCAGACCATAATGAATATGGAAAGAACAATTCTCAAAGAGAAAAGTTTGTCAAATATTTTTTGGGATGAAGCAATAACATGCTCAGTTGATCTCTTGAATAGATCTCCAACCACAAGTCTAAAGATGAAAGTCCCTCAAGAAGCATGGAGTGGAACAAAGCTAAATTTTTCACATCTAAGGACATTCGAATGCATAGCATATGCTCACATACCTTCCGAATTAAGGAAGAAACTGGACTATAGAAGTGATAAATGTATCTTCACTAGATATAGTGAAACATCTAAAGCTTACAGGCTTTACAATCCAATCTCCAAGAAATTAATTCTCAGTAGAGATGTAAAATTTCTGGAAAATCAATTATGGAATGAATTAGACAATCAACAACTGGACAGTCAAAATCCATTGCTACCAAGTTTTGAAAACACAGAAAATTCAGGACAGCAAATACCTCTACCTGTTCTTCCAAGATTGCAGGTACAAGGACAATCTGAAAATTCTCAGGATGACTCAACTTCCAGCAGAGACTCATCCTCTGAAATTCAAAATCAGAGAACTCAAAGTTTGAGAGAAATCCATCAGCAGTTGGATGATTTTGAGCAACACAATCTTTTTGCATTAATGTCATGTCAACCTACATCTTTTAAAGAAGCAGCTAAGGAGCCACATTGGGTTCAAGCCATGAACCAAGAAATTGAATCCATTGAGAAGAACAAGGCATGGGATCTTGTTGATTTGCTAAGTCACAAGAAAAGTATTGGTGTCAAGTGGGTTTACAAAACTAAACTCAATGAAAAAAGGTAGATCAAAAAACACAAGGCAAGACTTGTTGCCAAAGGATTCTCACAACAACCTGGTACTGATTATGGTGAAACTTTTTCTCTAGTAGCAAGGTTAGACACTGTCAGAACTCTATTGGCCATAGCATCCCAACATAAATGGCAAGTATACCAAATGGATGTCAAGTCAGCATTCCTAAATGGTTTCTTAGAGGAAGAGGTGTATATCGATCAGCCACCTGGATTTGAAGACCAATAGCAGCCAGCCAAAGTATATTGGTTGAAGAAAGCCTTGTATGGCTTAAAGCAAGCTCCATTAGCTTGGTACAACAGAATTGACACTTATTTGATCAAAAGTGGTTTCAGCAGAAGTCAAAATGAGCCAACTCTTTACACCAAAATTGATCATCACGGTAAAATTTTGATTGTATGTTTATATGTTGATGACATGATATATACTGGAAATATTGAATTAACAAGCTTTAAACATGCCATGCAATCTGAGTTTGAGATGACAGATCTTGGCATAATTAAATATTTTTTGGGGATTGAGGTTGATCAATCAACCAAAGGAATTTTTGTCTGTCAGAAAAAGTATGCAGCATACATCATCAAAATATTTCGCATGGAAGAATGCAATCTAGCAGAAACCCCTATACCCCTAGGCACAAAATTGAGCAAGAAAGATGAAGGCCCTACAGTGGACCCTACCCTGTACAAAATTTTAGTAGGAAGTTTGTTCTATCTTACAAAAACTAGGCCTAATATTATGTATGCAGCTAGCCTTGTTTCCAGATTCATGGAATCTCCCAAAGATTCTCACTGGAAAATGGCGAAATGGATTCTGAGATATATTGCAGGAACTCTCAATTTTGGCTTATGGTACACTAAATCTGATAGTAATCAACTTTTTGGTTACACAGACAGTGATTTTGCAGGCAACCTAGATGACAGGAAAAGCACCTCAGGACATGTTTTTCACCTGGGCACGAACCTGATCTCATGGGCATCAAAGAAACAACCAATTGTATCAATATCTTCTGCAGAGGCAGAGTATGTTGTTGCTACTTCAGCTTCCTGTCAAGCTGTGTGGCTGAGAAGAATATTGAAAGATATGTCACATACAGAAAAGGATCCAAATCCTATTTTTTATGACAATACTTCACCAATAGATCTATCCAAAAATCATGTGTTTCACAAGAAAAGTAAACACATTGACACTCGCTTTCACTTCATCTGCGAGCTAGTCAATAATGGTGATATTGCACTTCAATTTTGTGGTTCTCGAGATCAGCTTGCAGATATCTTCACAAAGCCACTGGGAAAATCTATTTTTGATTTTCAGAGACAACACTTGGGCATAATCAGTGCTGATGTTTGTAACTGTTGAGTTTAAGAGTGAGTGTTAAGTATAATGTAACCTCAACAGGCTGACTGTACACTGCCAACTGTCTTGGCCAGTTGTACTTTCATTTCTTGATTGGCTTGAGCCTATTTAGCTCAACTATTTTCCTTTTGCATACAACTTCTTCGCTAATTCTTCTCATTGTATTTTTCTCCTTACATTCTCAATATACTGAATACTATTTCTGCTATATTCTTTCTCTCTGCATTTCTTACTTCACAATTTATCAAATATCACGTGTTCCTAGTAACTTAATGCCAGAATGATTCTATGTAGAATAGTGTTGTCCCTCTAAATGATGAAAACAAAATGACAAATCTCTGTCTCTCTAGAGATATGAAGAAAGATCAGGGCAACGAGATGTAAGAGTGCCTCTTGGTTACACATGCACATATATGTCCTTTTTGGCAAATAATGCCTTCCGTTGCGATATGTAAGAGTGCTTCTTGCTTACACATGCACAAAGATGTCCTTTCTGGCAAATAATGTTTCATTGGCTTATTTATTGTTTATGTTTAACCTTTTGTTGCCATATTTATTGTTTACCTTTAACTTGAATTTTCAGTGTTACTATTTAATCATATTTCAGGACACCTATTTTTGTCAAGCTCTGAGTGTACTTTACTTCCTGGAGTGAATCATATTTCAGGACACCTATTTTTTTCAAGTTGAGTGCACTTTACTTCCTCGGGTGGAAGAGATGCATCACATGTATAAAATAAAATGGTAAAATAGTGATGTTTGATCTCTAATGTCAAAAAGAGAAGGAAAAAAGTGTTTTCATTAAAAAAATAAAATAAAATAACTAGCATAGATCCATCTTAACTCCAGATATTTCAGGTTTTGAGAGGTTTGTACATGGGGTCTTTTGATCCCTCTTGGTGCTTAATAGATCTGGGGATAAGATGCATCTATGCTAGCTTAAAGTTTTTAAATATGATATAGTTAATAGATTTGTTTATATATTCAAGTTTCTGTGAGGTTTTGTAAAAGGAATATAGTTCAGAAAATATATGTTTCCATTCAAATGGCGCATTCAAGAGACTGAAAGTAGATAAGGTAAAAAAAAAACAAATCATTTTAGGTTAAGATAAATGATTTTCTTCTCTTATTTTCTTTTTTCCGGCATAAGGTAAAGTGAATCTGTGTTTAGTGTTCATATAACTCTGGCCATAATAGAAAATTTTCTTCTCGAAGATGGAGATGGATGAAATTTGGATCTTTCTACCCTTACCCGACATTGCATTGAATTATTTTAAGCCATCAGAATTGTGTTGTATATCACATGGATTATAGTTCTAATCTTTTCCTTCCAATCTCTTTGGAAAACTTTGTTTTGTCATGTGATTGATCAACTATTACAACTGATAAACTAGGATGATCAGCATTGTTCATAAAAATAGTATTATAAAATTGCCTAGAGATAATTGAAATTGTATGTTAAAGTTCCACATTTTTTCAGTAATTTCAACACGTGGACATATATTTACAGAATCATCTGTGAAGAATTGTACTATCTCGACCACAAATCTCATTCTCAATTCAAGCATGGATTTCTCAATCAAGGAAACAACAAAATCTTTCACTGCGAAATGTAATCTCTATCGACGAATAAATAAAATAATGAGCCTGATCAAGGATATAATTTCTTCAGTAAATCAAAAGACCAATGAATGGATGTGGTGTTTTTTCAGAGAATATGTTGGGAACAATGCAATTAAGCTATTAAATTGAATATAAAATCTATTCAAACTGCAACTTCAATCAACAAGAAACATCCACCCTAGCTTGTTTTCATGTGGTTCCCCCGCATTCATTATCCCTAAGGAACACCAGGAGTGACACTTGGTCACTCATTATAGGGATCTCAGTAAAGTCACTGTCAAGAACCACTATCCCTTACCCAAGATTGATGATTTGTTGGAGCACCTTCAAGGTGCCCAATTTTTCACCAAATCAGACTTGACTATTGGGTATCATCAGGTTCGCATGGATTCTATAGACACTTGGAAAACCACATTTTAAACTAAATTTGGGTTGTTTAAATTAGTGTCATATATATCACCGATATATCGTATATACCAGATTTATCGTCGAGATAAAGGGGAAAATGATATATTCTATGGAATATATCATGATATATCTGATACATTGAATGTGTCACGAGACATTCAATGTATCATGATATATTCTCAAAATATTGCAAGTCGATAGAATATATCGGCCTGCTGAATAAAAAACGCAGAAAAGTGCGCATGAAGAGGGTTTTAAGGCCACGGGTCACTTTTTTTCATTCATTGTTTCATTTCTAAGGTGTGAGAGAGATAAAGATCAATTCATTGTGCTTTGAGTATTCATGTATTATATTATGAAAACAATGAGGAAGTCATCAATCTACAAGTGGATCATTGCAGACTTTACACTTATATTTTTGATTGACCTATTTATGATATGGAGGATGGGAATGACCAAAAGAAATCAGATATTGGGAAAAGTCAGTATGCAAGTTCTATTTCTGAAGGAAAGAAGGTTTTGTTTCTTAACTCCAGCATGGATGTAGAAAGGGTTCGTGAACTATAAAATGAAGAGAGGCCAGATTTTGAGGCTTCAAACATTCTTAACAAAAAAATGGTCTCCAAATCATATAATTCGGATGTAGTCATTTTTCCTGATCCAGGGGGGGATTTCCCATAAACTTGGATGATGACCCTTGGTGTGATGAGGACACTGATTGGGTGGTTGAGCATCATTTTGGCCAAATATTTTTGCATAATATTTTTTCCCAAAGTTGGAGAGAGGAACAATGGACATGGAAACAAACATAATAGAGATCTAGAATATGTAATTCACTTCAAATCCATCTCAATATGAAGATAAATTTATTAGGTAGGAAATAAGAAAGAAATTAGTCCACAAATGGCCAAAATAGATCAATGGAACTCATAAGTACAATAAGCACCAATCAAAATGTTGTAGTGTCAAAGGAATCCCTTAAAAAGGAAAGATAGAAGCAAGAATCTAGACTAGTAGGAAAAAGAACAAAATAACGAACCATACTAAGAGGAATCATTATCAACCTAAAATAGCAGTGATGGGCTCATGAATCTTTTTTCGACATCTACAATGAATACTGACAAGATCACTCTGTGACATAGCCAACAAATTTGTGTCCTTAACCTATCATGGGAAAAATAAAACATATTAATCGTGGTCAAGCCTACACTAATGAAAAAATGACTTGAAGAGATAGAATGGATTTGACAACAACCAAGCAACTTAATTTATACCAACAGTACAAAATCTTACATTGCATGCTCCCTTGTAAAATTATTTCAATAAACTGAACCTTGACTTGTTTATGAAATTTATAAACAGATGAACGAATGAGATAACTATAACTTGTGTTCTACTTCCTATCACCAGAGACAAGTTTCCGATTCATCCTTGAGAACATCAACATTTGCATTTGGAATTCCATAGAAAGGACTTTGTCCAATAAGCAACATTGAACTTCTTACAACTACTAGAATGATCTCTACTCCTCCATTTTTATATGTCTTGTTCTTCAACTTATCATAAATCTGTTGCACCATTTTTTAGTATGGAAGCCTACTTTCTTCCAACAAGCATGCAACAATCACATTTGATGGCATAGTTTGATGCATATGTGTGTACCTCAAATGGATTAGTGTGATCTAGAAACTGCAATATGGGGTCATCCATCACTGCCTTCTTTATGTTCTCAAAATATATTTGACACTCTTCTTGATCCAAGTGGATATTGGTGGCCACCCACCTTTTCCAACTTTCTCAAAACAGTTTTCTAACAATTTTGGCAATTTACTATTTTTAGCAGTTTTAACTTCTGGGGCCATTTTGAAGGCCTAAATGAAGGTTTTTCGGGATCGAGCTTTTCAATGATAGAGAAATTCATAATTGATCCCCCAAAATGAATTTCCTCAATGATTCCTTTCCAACGGGCTATCATGCACCTAAAATGGAGTTCGTATGCAAAAGTTACGACCCCGGGAAGTTGATGCACTAACTTACCCAAACAGGGCCCACGTGACTTTTAGCGCTTCATCTCCTAGGGTTATGTTTTTAGATGTCTAGGGATTTTGTAATTCATGTTTATTGTAAAAAGGCCTTTAGATCCTCATTGTAATAATCTTCTTGCGAATGCGAGTAGTTGTCACATCTCCTCTCAGACATAAGCTGCCACCATTCTAGTGAGTCTTTCACTCTGTATTTTTACAGTCTTTATACATTTATTTCACTAAAAGAAATTGTGTATTACTATATCTCTATGCTTATGGTTGCAAATCTGATACATTTATGCTATATTATTGGATATCTGTGATATCTCTATGCATTTATTTATTATATCTCCGCTCTCTTTTCGTGTCGAAAATAATCTAGATCAGTGGTATCAGAGAAGGTTGCTCTTGATTGTTTTTTAGTGCATGTCCCTGATGAGGTCCGAGTATAGAAATTAGGGTCTTGAGCTTATCTCTCTTGAGGACAATCTTTCTCGCACACCCAAGAAACCCTATATGGAAGAAGAAAAGAAAAACGATGGAGCAGATGATCCTATCAATATGTTTCTTGAGCAAGCTCTCACGCGACAGAGGGACGAAATGATGGAGAATTTTTCCCACATCCTTCAATGCCTGCTGATAGAAACAGGAGTATCTTCATCAAGCAACCACTTTGGAAGCACCTCACCTTTCAAGGTACAGGTTGATTTTTATATTGTCGTATTTGAAGGTCAGATAGATGCAGATGCCCTAGATAAATGGTTAAATATGTTAGAAGATTATTTATTTGTTCATAATTTTTCCGATAGGGAAAAGATCNACTCTGGAATATATGGGGCCGAGCCCACTTGGGATTTTTTTGTGGATGCGGTAAAGGAACAATATTACCCTGTTGGCAACTATGAGGACTAGTACATGAGATGGACCACACTGTGGCAAGAGAGGGGCCAAGCAGTTCTAGAGTTCACCAATATATTCCATACCTTGCACACCAAGATGGGTATCAAAGACTCTGAATGACATTTGGTTCTGAAATACTATGGGGCTCTACACAGATACATCCAAACTGAAATGGATTTTCTGGACATCTCATCACTTGGTGTTGCTTATCGATATGCTATTAAAATCAAGCATAAATTTAAGAACCAAAACAAATGGGAGTTCGGTTTTTCAAATTTGCAACAACCAAAGTATGACAAAGATGGCCCTAACAAACAGTCTCCTGAAAACTAGTCTAAGCCACAGGAAAAGATGGGTCATGGGAAGACAAAGGACACCAGAAAATGGTGGTATTTCCACAAAATCCATTGGCACAACATGGATGAATGTCTCTCAATGTATTCATTGGTGGTCGATATCAAAGACAAGGAGTCGAACCTTGATTCTAAATCTGATTATGAAAATACTGGTAAAATACAGATCATCGATGTAGACCCCACTGCTATTGTCGCGACCAAAAAAATTCAACCAGAAGAACTAATAGATCCTGACGAGGGGGAGAACCTTTTTCACTTACAGATGTGGGTGAAGGGGACCCCACTCCATTTTATTGTTGATAGCGGAAGCTAGAAGGGCCTCATCTCATCAGAGGTCGTCAAACAATTGGGATTGTGGACAACACCACACCCACAACGATACAACATTGGGTGGCTTCACCAAGGACGATATATTTGTGTAATCCAACAGTGTCTATTGTCATATGACATCCAACCCTTCAAGGATGAGGTATTATTTGATGTTTCCCCACTAGATGTCTGTGATGTTCTCTTGGGCTAACCATATATGTGGAGACCCCATGTTGTTTATGAGTCTCGACCTTGCAGTGTCATTGCTTCTCTGGGGGGTCATATCTACTTAATAATAGAAGTATTTTTGACTATTGTTCCACCTAAACAATGTCACAAGGTAATATCTCATACTAAAAAATTCATCTTCTTCACAATTTGTTCAAAAGGTGAATAGAAGGATACTGCAACCACTACAACCTTGACCCAAGCACATTTTATCCAATAGAAGCAGGTCAAAAAGATTGCAAGAAAGTGTAAAGGATCCTTTTGCACATAAGCATCTCATGTAATCAGACTGGTTAAAAAGGTCCAACCCTTCCAGCCATAGGTTCATGACAAACTTCAACAAACCAAGCAACGCAACTTCTCCAACAAGGTAAGCAACTCATCAACATGCAGATTCAACAAACATTTTTCCCTCTCCCCTGGGCACTCAACACAATAGAGACCATTTCTTCTTAAGGAGGGAGGATTGATCAAGGTAGATATTGGTGGCCACCCACCTTTTCCAACTGGCTCAAAACAGTTTAATGGCAATTTTGGCAATTTACTATTTTTAGTAGTTTTAACTTTAAGAGCCATTTCGAAGGCTTAAATGAATATTTTTAGAGATAAAGCTTCTCAATGATATCTGAAGTCATTATTGATCCCAAAAAATGAATCTCCTTGACGATACCTTTCCAACGGGCTATCCTGCTCCTAAAACGGAGATCGTATGCAAAAGTTACGACCCGGGGAAGTTGATGCACTAACTTACCCAAACGGGGCCCACATGACTTTTGGAGCTTCATCTCCTAGGGTTAAGTGTTTGGATGTATAGGGTTTTGGGCATTCCTATTTATTGTAAAAATTCCTTTGGAGCCTCATTATAATCATCTTCTTGCGAATGCGAGTGGCTGTCACATCTCTTCTCAGAGATAAGATGCCACTATTCTAGCGAGTCTTTCACTCTGTATTTTTACATTCTCTGTACATTTATTTCATTAATAGAAATCGTGTATTACTAAATCTCTTTGTTTATGGTTGTAATGTTCATTTCCAAATAGGAGCTTCAGATAGGAGTCTTAATGGTCTAAACTACCCCGTTATACTATAGCCAGGGCCAGAAAGGGGTAACCAGGGTCACTAGAGGTTAGTTCAGTCACCGGTGTTATATTCGGAAAGTGACATTGAGCTATAAAGGATAAAAAGTTCTTTTAAGTCAGTATGGGATAAAATTAGAAGTCAACAATGAATTAGGGTTTCAACAATGATTTAGGGTTTTGGAAGTCAACAGAGAATTAGAGGTTTAGCAGTGATTTAGGGTTTTGGAAAGCTATAAAGGAAGGGTCAATGACCTAATTCATTATTATGTAGATTATGAATTATCATTGAGGAGAAGAGGCGCATCTCAAGAGAGATAGTTCATTGGATTCCAAGAGGAAGACACCAGTTGGATGATTTCGGTGTTGAGAGACACACCCTAGTCATTGGGGAGATCATTTAGGTCTTCCATCATTCTTCAGCAGTAGTTACACAATGTTTAGCAGTGAGGGCGCATTCATCCAGAGTGAGGGCGCAGCTTCTGAGAGGGTTTTTAGTCGACTTATCCTATCCAGGTACAATTTTGAGATTTCTCTCCAACCCATTTGAGAGGAAGGCAAGGCACATCTTCTTCCTAGTTCCTCATTAGATTTCGATGGAGCAATCAACTGGGGCGCATTTTTCAAACTTGGACATGCGACACTTTTGGGGGATACATTTTGGGTTCCAGAATGAGCATCAGGCCATATTCAGGGAAACTCTTCTGACCCATTTCCCAGTAGACTAAGGCGGTCATTTTGAGACACATCTCCTCTGATTCCGATGGTGGAATCACTAGGACGCATTTTTCCAGAGAAAGAGGGGTGCATTCCCCTAGGGGATCCATCCGGGGTCCAAGCTCACCAACATAAGGGTTCGACAGTTACCAGTATTGAGGACTAGAGTAGGGCGCATCATTTGGGATAGTTTCTAGGCCATTCTAAGAAGTACATCTCCCAAGGTGAACTTTCCAGACTTCCAGCAGTTACCATCAGAGCTTCCATAGTCCCAACACATCCATTGATTCTGCAGTGCTCCCATATTTCAGGTATTATATTTTAGTTGCTTATTTGTATTATGTATAATATCGTTTGTCTGTTGATCTAGTCAAGTATTGTCAATTTATTCAGCTGCATTCGGCCATTTTGTAATCCATAGAGATATCATAATATAAAATTTGCAATACTTTGTCGCATTTGTTATTTGTATAATCATTTATATGTTGTAAATGATTAATCCTACAGACACATTAACAACGTTTCCTAGACTAGCCAAGTCAGGAACATTACAGTGGTATCATAGATTTATTCCTATCAGCCTGTGACTAAATACAGTGAGTGCAGCAGAAGACCCAGAGGTTCGTGAACACATAGGTGACGAATATGTCACTTATAGTAGGCATAAGGAAAGAAGGAATAGGCATGGCTTTCCCCCTTTTCCTCCTATATTAGAGGAAGAGGAAGAGGCACACAAAGAATCATAGAGAAGGGCAGAGCGTGAGGCTGAGCACGAGGGAGAGAGGATGCTAGGAGACAAATATGAGTGACCAGAGGGCAGTGGCAAGGCCCCGTAGATCCAGAGACAACTTTCATGCAGGATATCAATGATATGTTAGCTATTCAACGAACCATGTCTCAGTCCTTGGCATAAGTGGTTGATAGATTGTCTAGAGTGGGCACTCCAGACACACAAGTCCTGCATGAAGCATAGGGGAACTCAGGAGCAGACAATAGAGCCCAGTCACCATCTCACACATACCGTTGATACTGATAGGGGGGTGAATCAGTATCAAGTACAATTTAAAACCTTTTTCAAATTATACTTAAACCATTCAATTATATCCAGTGATCAATGAATAATAGTATAAGAGTTACACCAATACACCACAATACACCATACACAATATATGAGAAATAATCAATAGTTATAGTTTAAGGGAAGTAATGACTTCCAAAGGTAGCTACAGCTTCCAAATGTAAAGGGAGGGATAAACCTACAAGAGGAAGATACAATACTATAATATCAATATATATTTTAACTCTCCATGCTTGCCCCTTCCTTCCACCCAATAATATATGAGAGATAATAAAACTTTACATTAAATCATCACCACCAACCAACCATCACATAGAACCTAATAATGCTTCCTGAGACTTATTCAATTTCTTTAATTATTCAATTCTTGGAATACTTTTATCCTGTAGATAATAATACTCAATGTATTCTCTGAAACTTCTCCAAGTTTCACTCCTTGAATCCTCCCCAAAAACAAGTTATAGAGAGAATGGTAGAACTTGTTCAATTATGGTTTATTGAGGAGACCAAACTTGTACAAAATTCCCCATGCTCAATATTTAACATCAAATTTTGAAGCTCACACAAAAGACACTAAATTCCATACACTATCCAATGCAATTTGTCTCACTTCATTTGGATTGTCTATGAAGAAGTTATGATTGTTTTACCTGGAACACCTATTTATTGACTAGCTTCAGGACTGGTCAAAAACCCTATCTTCAATAGAGTGTATCTCCATAATTATAGCGAATCAAGAGCTGAAAATTTTACCACGAGTACCTTGATATTTATTCTCAATACCATAACAATGTAACCATCTGAATCATTCTAGAAAAAAATTTATAGCGAAAATGGTAAGATGACCTGTAAATAACATACCTTAGAACACGTCACCAAAAAACTTCATCCTCCGTTGAAATCCGACCTTCTTTACTTATGATTTTTTCTGAAATTCGACTTGTGTATCAAATGAATGTATAATGATATTTATTTATACCATTTATTTCACTTCCTTTTAACATTAGGTTTAAACTGACACTTTCTTATTTTGTAATTATTTTGTTTAATTATCTTCAGGACCTACATGTACTTCTTTCTTCAATTCACTTTGTCATCTTCAAAAATTTATTTCTCCTCAACCATGAGGATCCACATTACATGCCACATACCACCGGAAACAACATGATGTATAATATCTATCCATGGGTGTTGTATCTACATGTGAATTGTCCTTCATGTCCAAATACCTTCATCAATATTGCGGTCCAAAACCCATGACTAGGGTTGACATCAATGACAACAACCAATCTTCCAACAATATCCCCCTTTGTCATTGATGGAAACACTCATGCTCCCCCTATCATCATGATTCCAATTTCTCCCCCCCTTTAAAGTCAATGGAAAATGGTAGGGATTCTCCCCTTGATTTCAATGGCATAAGATGACCTTGTTCTTTGGGGATGCTCCCCCTAAACATGTGGCACTCAATAATACTTAATCCTTATTTTTGGTCTTTGGGACTTTTTCTTCCTTGGAATCCTTTTGTGTGGATTTTGCATTCTCTCTCTTTTTCATGTCTAGGATTTATATGTTGTTCGGTCTTCTTGTTGCAGATGAAACCAATCTTCCTAAGATATTTTCTCTGATTTTACATTTTCGGGAGTCAAACGTAAGAGTGTATCCTTGATCACACATTTTACTAACACTGAGTAGATTATTCTTCAAGTATTCAACCAATAGGACATTGTTTGTTTTTACATTTTTTCTTCCAATCTCTACTACACCTTCTCCAAGTATTTTGGCAGATGAGTCATCTTCAAATGAAACATTGCCACCCTTTCTCTTCAAGCTGATGAATTTTTCTTGATCCCCAATCATGTGTGAAAAACATCCACTATCTATGTACCATTCATCTTCTTCTTTGCATTCTTCAGCGGTTAATGCTATTCAAAAATCTTCATTGTTTGGAGTCTCTTTCCTTCTCCATATTGTGGTTGGCATAGGGACATCTTCATTCATATATCTTCAATCCCGTGCTTTGTGACCAAGATAATTACATTTGTAGCATACCATATTTTTTTCCATCAATGGGGAAAATGAATTACAACTTCTGCTGACAAATCCACGATTATTTTCATATCTTCTATTTACACCATTCATGTTTCTTGCGTATTTATTCCTTTCATTGATTCTGCAATTAATTGCCTTATGTCCAAAATTTTTGCAAGTATAACAATGACCAAGAAAGAAATTTTGATACCTTGGAGTAAGTGGCGTTCTTTGTGATGTAGTCCATTTAGGCTCATGATCTACTTTTCTATAGTTTCCTTCATACTAATTGAAGCTTCTTTGATTCCTGAAGGTAGGAGGTCTTCTTGGATATTCATCTCTTTTGTAATCATTCCTTCTTTCTGGTATCCTGGTCCACCTCTCATCAACTCTCCATGTAGCTCTTTCTTCAACCTTATTGTTGGTATTTTCATATTCTTTGTATTAAGTTTCATCATCCATCCAATATGTGTTAAGTGTTTTTGCACTTGAGAGATTCTTAAGCTCTTCCTCAATGAGACAACTTTTTGTTCAAGTTTCTCACAATCTTCTTCTTTCTTTATCATTTGGACCTTCTTTACTTCTCCTATTATTCTTGCTTCTTTGAGTAGAGTTTTCAAGGAAATAGTTTCTTCTCTTAGTTTCTCAAAGTATTCTACTTGTTTCTTCAATATTACAACTGTCTTTGCATAACTACCCAATTCACTTCTTAGTTTTCTACGTGTTTCTTTGAGCTTGCTATTTCCAATCTCAACATGCTTCAATTTTTTAAGATTCTCATCTGATTGTTGAATCATTTATGCTTCATGATTTTCTTCTTCTTCATTGGAGTTTTCTTCTTTAGTGTCATCTCTTTCAATCCTTGTATGAGGACATTCAAATTCAACATGTCCTACTCCTTCGCAATTAAAGCAAAATAATTGACCTCTATTTTCTTCTTTGAAATCTAAGATGTTGTAATTTTCTTCAACTTCTTCTTCTTCTTATGATTCTTCCCTTGCATAAAGGTCTTGTAGCTTTTCCCAAAGATCTTTTTCTGATGCACATGATCCCACCTTGGATTTTACTGAATATGTCAATCTATCCAGGTTGGCATCTATTGCCAATTTTTTGTTCGTTTTTGCTTCCTTATGAGATGCAGTATTTGGTTTCTTCAAGGCATTGTATCCTGAAGCAACTGAGAACCAAACATCTGCTCCAAGAGATTTCAAGTAAGTTTCCATTCTATTACTCTAGTATCCAAAATTTCTTCCATCAAATGGTGGAATCCCATTTGGAATGTTGTCTTCCATTTCTACATAGGATCTTCCTTCCAATGGTTAAACAGTGATGAAGGTAACCTGCTCTGATACCAATTGTTGATACTGAGAGGGGGATGAATCAGTATCAAGTATATTTTAAAACATTTTTCAACTTACAACCATTCAATTATATCCAATGATCAATGAAAAATAGTATAATATTTACACCAATACACCACAATAGACCATGCACAATATATGAGAAATAATCAATAGTTATTGCTCAAGGGAAGTAATGAATTCCAAAGGTAGCTATAGCTTCCAAATGTAAAGGGAGGGATAAACCTCCAAGAGGAATATACAATCCTCCAATATCAAGAGAGAGTTGAACTCTCCATCCTTGCCCCTTCCTTCCACTCAAGAATATATGAGAGATAATAAAACTCTACATTAAATCATCACCATCAACCAACCATCACATAGAACCTGATAATGCTTCCTGAGACTTCTTCAATTTCTGCAATTATTCAATTCTTGGAATACTTTGATACCATAGATAACATTACTCAATGTATTCTTTGAAACTTCTCAAAGTTTCACTCATTGAATCCTCCCCAAAAAGAAATTATAGAGAGAATGGTAGACCTTGTTCAATTATGGTTTATTCAGGAGACCGAACTTGTACAGAATGACCCACACTCAATATTTAAAATCAGATTTGGAAACTTGCACACAAGACACTACATTCCGTACTCTATCCAATGCAAGTTTCCCCACTTTATTTGGATTCTCTATGAAGAATTTATGACTGTTTTACCCGGAACACATGTTTATTGACTAGCTTTAATACTGGTCAAAATCCCTATCTTCCACAGAGTGTATATCCATAATTATAGCGAATCAAGAGCTGCAACTTTTACCACAGGTATCATGATATGTCTTCTCAATACCATAGAAATTTCACCATTTGAATCATTCTAGAAAAAACATTATAGAGAAAATGGTAAGATGACCTGTAAATAACATACCTTAGAACACATCACCAAAAGACTTCATTGTCCCTTGAAATCCGACCCTCTTTACTTTTGATTTCGTATGAAGTTCGACTTGTGTATCAAATGAATGTATAATGATATTTATTTATACCACTTATTTCACTTCCTTTTAACATTAGGGCCGACCTGACACTTTTGTGTTTTGTAATTATGTTCTTTAATTATCTTCAGGGCCTACATGTACTTCCTTCTTCAATTCACTTTGTCATCTTCAAAAATTCATTCTCCTCAACCATGAGGATCCATGTGACATGCCACATACCACCGGAAACAACATGATGTATACTATCCATCCACGGGTTTTTTACCTACATGTTCATTGTCCTTCATGTCCAAATACCTTCATCAATCTTGCGTTCCAAAACCCATGACTAGGGTTGACATCAATGACAACAACCAATCTTCCAACACATACACCTCTGCAAGTAGGATTCCCAGACCCTTGTTTCCCAGTTTCTAGAGGGCACCCCCGCTATCAGCACCTCCACTGATAGCACAGGGTCCACCCACTCATGCAGAGGACATCACAGCGTATAGGAGGGAGTACGCAGCATTGGGTCATGACTTACATTAGGACATGACCTAGTCAAGTACTGTGGACTCAGACTCAGAAACTACCCCAGAGATCTACAGAGAGGAGGACTGCAAAAGAAGAAGGGGAATAACATGGATTTCATCCAAAAAGTTGGTAAACTCACCATATCTTCTTTCAACATATCGTCCAAATCTAGTGCCAGATCTTGGGTACAGGAGCTAGACACATACTACAAGCTCAACTAGATTACTAAGAGAGAGGCCATCAATTTCACGAACTTACACTTGGAGGGTGAGGCACACGAGTGGTGGTATAATGGATTGGTGAGATTGGGTCACAGTCACATCAATTCCTATAGGGAGTTCACAGAGAATCTCATGGATAGGTTTGACAGGAGGGATCCCGAGATCCACTTCAAGGATCTAGCCCAGTTGAGACAAACTGGCATAGTAGAGGCGTTCAGCATAGATTTTTAATGGGTAGCCATGGCAGTGACAGATATATCAGAGCCTAGGATGATCATGCTATTCATAGAGGGACTCATCGATCCTTTGAGAGGATGGGTGAAGGCATACAGGCCTCCCACCTTGTAGGATTCCATCCTTCACACTCGAGATTTGGCAGACTCAGTGCCAAAGACTAAAACCTTTTCCAAATCCTTCGTACCCTAGAAGGATCAAGACAGGAAGCCATTCCAAAGAGAATGGAAGGGAAAGGAAAAGTTGGATGATGAGACTAGGAAGAGCTTATGAGGAATAATTTTTTATTCAACTGTAGAGACCCTTGGGTCCCAGGCCACCAGTGCATGGGCAAGGGAGAGATTCATTATATTGAGGTGGCAACAGACAATGTGGATTGTGAGGAGGAGGAGCAGGATAGTGGATCCACTAGCTCAGAGGAGGAGTTATCACAGGCAGAGGAGCAGCCTCCACGTAGACCTCTGACACCAGCAGGAGCCCATCCTCCAGTAGTCCCAGAGCCACCTGATCAGGCTAACAGGAGGAAACCAGCAAAGGGAGGAGTCATAGTGACATTTTTTGGTGTTCCTAGGTATGATACCCTCTAGATCAGAGACACTATTCAGGGGAAACAAGCAATCTCCATGATAGATGGTGGGGCCACCCACAACTTCATCGAAGCTTCACTAGTATCGAGACAGGCACTTCAGATAGAGGAGTTTGAGGGGTTTGACATTGTAGTAGCAGATGGCCACATAGTGGAGTGTCTAGATAAAGTTTTATACTTGGAGGTAAAGTTAGGAAACTATACAGTGAGAGATACATTTTATGTGGTTGACCTATCTAACACAGATGTGGTATTGGGAGTCCAGTGGATGATTACCTTGGGAAAAATCACCACCAATTACCAAACCTTAGAGATTGGATTTAGAGACCATGCTAGAAAGAAGGTTGTTCTAATAGGTATGCCGATAGGAGCACCCAGGAAAATTTTAGCCAATAGGATGGAGAGGATATTCATACATGGGGAAGTAGCATATGCCATCGAGTGTTTGATCACTACGTGAAAGGATTCATAAGGTCCACAACAGTGCCATATAAAGATCAAGGATTTTTTGGGACGACATCAACAGGTCTTTGAGGCAATTCCACCAGGGAGACCACCTGACAGGGGGTTTGAGCACACCATTGAGTTGAAGGAGGGGGCCAAACCTATGATCACCCCCCCCTATTGTCATCCTAGGAGGTTCAATGATGAGATAGAGAAGGTAGTCAAGGAATTGCTGGCGATGGGACACATCAGATCGAGTAGCAACCCATTTGCTTCTTCAGTTGTATTAGTTCTAAAGAAGGATGGAACCATGAGGTTGTGCATTGATTACCAAGCCTTGAACAAGAAAACCATCAAGAACCGGTACCCTATCCCATGCATTGACGATTTGATGGATGAACTACATGCGGTAGTTTTATTCTCAAAGATTGATCTACACTATGGATATCATCAGATCAGCATTCGAGAGAAGGACATAGAGAAGATGACATTTCGATGTCATTTTGGACACTTCGAGTTCCTGGTTATGCCATTTGGGCTAACCAATGCACCCGCTACATTCTAGTATTGCATGAACCATATATTTAGGGATCAGTTAAGGAAATCATTCTTGGTTTTCTTTGATGACATATTGATCTATAGTCGGTCATGGCAAGAGCATATGATGCACCTGGATGAGGTATTGAGCATGGAGGCACAGTCATTATATGCCAAAGATTCCAAGTGTGAGTTTAGTATGATAGAGTTTCTTTACGTAGGCCAGATCATCAATGCACAAGGGGTACAGGTGCACCAAGAGAAGATCAAGGTCATTCTGGATTGGTCGATGCCCAGGAGCATGACAAAATTGAGGAGCTTCTTCAGGCTATGTAGCTATTACAAGCGGTTCATCCAGGGTTTTTCTTAGCTTGGAGCACCGCTGACAGATATTACCAAGCATGGGGCCTTCATATGGACCGAGAAATCACAGGAATCCTTTGATCACGTGAAGGAAGTCATGGGCACTTGTCCAATGTTTTCACTACTAGACTTCACCTTGCCATTTGTACTAGAGTGTGACGCATTTGGCAAAGGGATCGATGTATTTTTGATGCAAGGAGGACAACCCATTGTATTCGAGAGCTAGAAGCTTAGTCAGCTTGATAGATTGTACTCCATTTATGACAAGGAAATGTTGGCAATCGTGCATGCATTGACCAAGTTCAGACAATATTTGGTGGGCAGAAAATTCGTGGTCAAGACCGATCACAACAGTTTGAAGTATTTCCTTGAGTATAAGGACCTCGGTGAGAGCCAACAAAAATGGGTGATGAAGGTACAGGCATTCAAATTTTACATAGATTATGTCAAGGGGAAGAAGAACATTGTGGCCGATGCACTATCGAGGAGACCTATGACATGTTCTTTGATGGAGATTTCAACAGATTGGAAATCCCACTTGTTAGTGGAATATTCCAAGAACAAGTTCGCTTGTGGGGTGATGGATGGGAATATACAGGATGATCGGTATAGGGTCATTGACGATGTCATATTTTACAAGGATGGAGTCTACTTGGTTCAAGATTCAGGGCTCAAGAAGAAGATCCTCACCGCAGTTCAAGGTTCACCTCTAGCAGGCCATCAGGGGTTTTTCAAAACCTATAGACATATCAGAGAGAGGTTCTCATGGAAGGGCCTCAAACAGGATGTTATGAGACACATCAATGAGTGTGTGACTTGCTAGAAGAACAAGTTAAAGCATGCTCTTCCAGCAGGGCTACTTCAGCGAGTCCCCATTCAAGAGAAGAAATGGGAGAGTATATCTATGGACTTCATCACAGGTCTACCCAAGGTCTAGGGTAAGGACTGTATCTATGTAGTGGTTGAAATATTGACCAAGTTTTCTCACTTCTATGCCATACCAACATAGTACAACGTAGTTCAGGTAGGCAATCTTTTCTTCAGGGAGATCTTCAGATTTCATGGGTTGCCGAAGAACATCATCAGTCACAGGGACAACCAATTCATAGGGACATTATGAAGAGAGTTGTTTTCATTGGTGGGGACAGAGTTGACACCTAGCACCAGCTATCACCCTCTGATATTGTTAACAAGTGTGTTGAAGGGTATTTGAGAAACTATGTAGGAAGACAACAGACAATGTGGGTAAAGTGGTTATATTTAGGAGAACATTGTTGCAACACCACCTTCCACATGTCCATTGGTATGACACCCTTCCAAGCATTGTACGGATATGATGCTCCCACTTTGGTAGACTTGGTATTTGGGGAGAGAAGAGTTCCCAAGGCCAAGGATTGGATCATAGAGAGTCATGAAATTCTTAAGTTGTTGAAAGAGAACATACAGACGGCGCAAAACTGACAAAATATAAGTGCAGACAGACACAGGATAGAGCACATCTTTGAGGTTGTAGATTTGGTTTTCTTGAGACTCTAACCCTATATACAATCATCTCTGAAGAAGAGTGGGGCCGAAAAGCTCAAGCCAAGATTTTATGGTCCTTACAGGATCATGTGCCAAGTAGGCAAGGTTTCATACGAGCTAGAGATTCCAAAGGGGAGCAAGATTCATAACGTGTTCCATGTGTCTTGACTCAAAAAGGAAGTGGGACAATTCATTAGCACATCAGAGGAGATTCCCCCGTTGGATGAGGAGGGACAGTTGGAGTTAGTTCTAGAGGAGGTTTTGGAGTTCTTGGAGCAGAAACTGAGGAGCAAGGTCATCAAAGAGTGTTTTATAAGATGGATAGGGCTTCTAGTAGAGGATGCTACTTGGGAGAGAGAGCAAGTGTTGCAGCACCCTGTACTGGTATTGCTTGAGGATAAGCAATTTTGGGAAGGGAGGACTGTAATGTCCCTTTCCAAATAGGAGCTCTAAAGAGGAGGCTTAATGGTATAAACTGCCCAGTTAGACTATAGCCAAGGCCATAAAGAGGTAAACAAGGTCACTAGAGGTCGCTTCAGTCACCGGTGTTATATTCAGAAGTGACATTGAGCTAAAAAGGGTAAAAAGAACTTTTAAGTTAGTATGGGATAAAAATAGAAGTTAACAGTGAATTAGGGTTTCAACACTGATTTAGGGTTTTGGAAGTCAACAGTGAATTAGGGTTTCAACAGTGATTTAGGGTTTTGGAAAGTTATAAATGAAGGGTCAGCGACCTAATTCATTATTATGCAGATTATGACTTGTCATTAAGGAGAAGAGGCGCATCTCAGGAGAGATAGTTCAGTGGATTCCAAGATGAAGACACCAGTTGGTTGATTTCAGTGTTGACAGACACACCCTAGTCATCAAGGAGATCATTCAGGTCTTCCATCATTCCTCAGCAGCAGTTACATAGTGTTTAGCAGGAAGAGTGCATTCATCCAGAGTGAGGGCACAACTTCTAAGAGGGTTTTTAGTCGACTTATCCCATCCAAGGAGAATTCTGAGATTTCTCTCCGACCCATTTGAGAGTAAGGCAAGGAGCATCTTTTTCTTGGTTCCTCATCAGATTTGAATGGAGGAATCAACTGGGGCACATTTTCCAGACTTGGATGTGTGACACTTTTGGCAGATACATTTGGGGTTCCAGAATGAGCATCAAGCCATATTCAGGGAAACCCTTCTGACCCATTTCCCATTATACCAAGGCGGTCATTTTGAGACATGTCTCATTTGATTCCAATGGTGGAATCACTAGGACACATTTTGCCAGAGAAATAGGGGTACATTCCCCCAGGGGGATCCATCCAGGGTCCAAACGCACCAACAGAAGGGTCCGACAGTTACCTGTTTTGAGGACTAGAGAAGGGCGCATCATTTGGGACAGTTTCCAGGCCATTCCGAGAAGTACAGTTCCTAGGGAAAACTTTCCAAAATTCCAGCAGTTACCATCAGAGCTGCCATAGTCTGAGCGCATCTATTGATTCTGCAGTGCTCCCATATTCCGGGTATTATCTTTTAGTTTCTTATTTGTATTCCGGCTAAGATCCTTTGTCTATTGATCTAGTTGATTATTATCATTTTATTCTGCCACGTTTGGCCAATTTTTCATCCACGGAGATATCATAATATAAACTTTGTAGTCCTTTGTCGCATTTGTTATTTGTATGATCATTTATATGCTACAAACGATTAATCCTACACACACATTAGCATCATTTCCTAGACTAGCCAAGTCAGGAACATTAAAATGGTTGCATCTCTGATACATTTCTGTTATATTATTGGATATCCGTGATATCTCTGTGCATTTCTTTATTATATCTCCACTCTCATTTCATGCTGAAAATAATTCGGATCACTTCCGATCAGTGCAGTGCTATGATCGGTCTGTACATCGTTCTTTATGATATGTTTTAGTTGAGCATCCTTTCTTCAAGTAACTTATGCTAAATTGATATAAATATAACAATTTAGTTCATGAGCCCTAAAAATGATCTTAGCTCACTCACCTTGGTAGGTTCTTGCCACACCTCGATGGCTCTGATGCCCATCCAATTCCCTAAGAATAGGATCTTCATCTATCCAAATAATCATTTATCTTTCTTTACATAGAGGTGATTGTTCCTTAATACCTTAAAAAAACAAAAATGGTTCGAAGGTGGCTAATGTGGTCGTTTAAACGAATGGCTATAGCCCATGATCCAAGTATACCACCAATCATCTAAGTACGGGTAGCATAGCTTCATTTATGAGGCTGAAAAATGTGGCAAGAGTATTATTGGTGAGTCCAAAAGGTATAACCAAATCAAAGACACCATACCTTGCGTGTCACATGAGTTGTCTTAGGCTCGTCTCCTTCTCCAATACACACCTAGTAGTAGTCCAACCATAGATCCAACTTCGAGTAGTGTCTTGTGTTCGTTCGAAGAACAATCAAATTGGATACTTGTTATTGATGGTTAGGTTACCTTTTTTAGCACCCGATAGTCAATGCACAAGGCTCTCTCTTCTTCTAGAATAAAATAGGGGCTCCATATGGTGCCTTGGTGGTTGGAATATAAATAGGCCTCAATGAGTTTCTGAAATTCTTACCTGAACTCAACCAACTTCGGAGGGGCCATCCGCTAAACCCAGCCAATGTAGGGGGTTTGGATCTAGGATCCAACTCAATATTGTGGTAGACTTCATTCCTAGGGGCACATAGAAACTAACTCATGAGGCATGATATGCAAAAACTCCTCAAGTACTTGCTACACCTCCTAAGAAAGAAGTCATCTTGGTATTGGCTATGATCTTCTTTTACCATGAACATGAATTATATTATATTTGTATTATTTATTCTTAAGAGAACCCCCCACCTGAACCATTCTTAATACCACCAAGCCCTCTTGAATTAGTTCTAAGATATAATCTTTCAACGTAGACCTAAGGACAAATATTTCACTCACTGAGAAGTGAAAACCTGTGACTAGATTTTCCTGAAGACAAATGCGATAAGAAGAAGTGGGATTTGGAAGTGTTGTTGACTTAACATTTAGGTTTCGGTTTAACAAAAATTTCACTGTATTTTCACACTTAGGTGCACAATGTGCCATTGGTAATGATTCTACTAGGGTGCCACAAATTCGCAAGTTGATCCTAAGTAATCATTGTTTTTCATTTGATTTCAGAGGAACTACTTCGTTAGGATTGCGGAATTGTTGTGATTGTTCCTAAATAGCTTGGATTCTCTCGTTGAGAGTCACTTTTAGATTCTTACCTTAAATATTTCTACTGAATATGATAAATCCTATAAAACAACGAAATACTATAATTTCTTCATTATAGATTGAGATCTTCTTCGAAATTGAAGCACAAATGGATAGAATAGAAACAAATAACATCTTTTTACCTTGCATATTCATGGAACTCAATCTCATTTAGAAAGCATACCTCTATTTTTCAGCAACTTAATGGGAAGTTTTTTAGGAAAGGTCTTTAGAATCAAATGTGCTCGCCTAGCGAGAAAGGGCCCTGACCATGCCAACCAAAGAAAAAAGAGAACGAAAGGAAAAGATAACTTCATATTTTTGGAACTCTCTACAAGTCATGTTTAACCTTGAATGATATTAATATATCCTACAACAATAGTCCCTCAGAAATGAAAAGTAATAATGAAAAAGGTTGACCCAATAGTAGATTTTGTAGTTGATACCATTGGAACCAATGAAACAAATGATTTACCCATCATATCATCCAAAGAAATGGAAAATACCAAAAAGTTCGAATCCACGGATAACAAAATTGATTCAATTGGAATTGGCATAATAGGAATATTTAATCTATTAAGGAGGATTCCTCAAATACCTGAAATAGAGATGATCATAGAAAATGTGAAATATTCGATAGGATCTGTTTTGGGAGAGTGGAATGTAAGATAAATTTAAATGTTATAACTCTAGTACGATAAAGAAAAAGTCCTCTCCCCTTATTTTATTACTTTCGATCATTCATCAAGTCAAATAGGAAGTGCTTTGGTCATGGTAGCCCCCCACTTAGACATCACGTCATCCCTCGACTTAGACAGATTACTCAACTATGTGTGTGCTATGGTTTCAACTACTAGTGAGATAATGATGCATAACCATCCATCATAAGGTAAAGGACCTCTAGAAGGTCTTCAGAATTTATGAAAGTGAGTGGGTTTTCTATGGTTAAATGTGATTTTTCTAAATTCCAGCATTAGATAAGAGGGTTGAGTGATTTTAGGAAGGAGTTAGATAAAGATAAGTCTTTTTTTTTGTATTTTCCCTAAGCTTTAGAGGATTCAATCCTATATTTTTTATGCAAATTGATATCCTCTTGGTTGTATAAATTAAATTGTTATAGTGTAAGCTAAAAATAAAAGCAAAGTAGGAACAATGGGCGTGTTGTAGTTAGGAAGTGTGGAGGAGGTCTCATGTTTTAATGACAAATATTCATTGCAGACTCCATTCATTGTTTTTGTTTTCCCTTTCCCCTATTAAGTTTCCATGTATAAATGTTAATATGAATCGATATTTCTATGTGATTTTACTTATTGAATGCCAATATTAACACCGAGTTATCGCTGAATTCTATGATTATTATTTTGCGTTCTTGTGAATTTTCTTCATACAATCTATTTAAGTATAATTCATAGCTTCCAATGACTAAGATTCTACCTGCAAAGAATTTATGCCATAATTCATGAAGGTGGAAGCAAGCCTTTTTTACAAAATAATCAAGAAGACGCCTCTCTTTTCAAACAAGAGTTTTGGATGGTATGATTCTAGTAAGGCAAAATCGTATATTTGGTATTGTTTATGATGTGCGCATTATGTTGATACAAATGTAGAGTTCCAATTCGAGTTTATAAGGAATCCAGTCATGCCAAGATCGATGATTGTTGACCTGTAGAGCTCAACAAAGAAAACAAAACACACCTGAAATAATTATCAGCCTCTGACATTCAGTTGAATGGACAAATTGTGTCCAAGAAATGTGATTTGGCATCATTCAATGTCGAAAGAAGGGAGTTTTGGTTTTATCGTGAGTGATCTAGGATAGGATATCATGGATATTGGATCATAGGTAGATCGTGAGTGTAGTGTACCCTTCCACCACCGAGGTTTCCAAACCTCTCAGTTTACCATTATACATGGATGTTTACATAATTCATACTGAAGTTATAAGCAAATGCTTTTAACATAATCAAACGCACTCAAACTCAGAGTAAAATATATGGGTACTGCTATAATCAAACAAGTCATAGCATTCAGCAGAACTTCATTTACACACAGTGGAAAACATGATAATATATACAACACAGTCGTGCCAACACATGTTCAAAACATAATTCAGAATACTTATCTTTTATTAGCTGTAGAGATCACCAACCAAGTGGAGGCCTTCCATGAACCTCCCATCCTTAGACCACGTGGTTCATCAGCTCAACAGTAGGTCACCCCCGAGATGGGACTAAGCTCCACCCCAAGGCAATAATCCTAGGCTAGGATGAGGTTACAGGGAAGATAACACATTCACATTCACATTCACTAGGAAGAAGCTCTCCCAGGAATCTCCCACGCTCACTACACATAGACCCTCATT